>JAODAL010011454.1:0-99935 GCA_025379985.1 Phyllomedusa bahiana
CATGCAGGTTTGGGGCTAATCGGGGGGGGGGCCCAGGACGGGTAAAGTAAATGTAAATGAAACTAAAATGGTGGTTGAAAGACTCCTTTTTCCGGCACTTTTAAATCTGGTGGGTCATGCAGGTTTGGGGCTCATGCTGCGTTTCCAGGACAGGGATATTCAATGTCCATTTCAAGAAAGGGATGATGGTTCAAATCATATTTGCCTTCTGGCACTTTTTAATTTGTGGGTGATGCAGGTTTAAGGGTCATGCGTGGTACAAGACAGGGATAGTGAATGGTGTGTGTTTTTTTTTCTGTGGCTTTTAAATAACCTAAGTGTTTTGGGCCTAAAAATGTAGCACTATCCATTTGACTGTTGTGGCTGTTAATTCCAGCTTCTCCAGCCCTGTTTGGGTGTAAGAATGAAGTTGTTGTTGCTCTCCTATAGACTTTAATGGTCATCGCTCATAATCGACAGCTCACTATCGAAAAAATCGACTGCTCATTATCGATGGTGGCCGACTATCGACTATCGCCCGATGTCGATAGCCAACGTAATCGCTCAACACTATATTTTACAACTAATAAAAATGATTTTTTTATTCATACTCCATGCCGCACGGCGCTGAGAGACGAGATTTCATTGCGCCGATCTCTCCATAGACTACAATGGGAGAAGTAACTCACACTCTGATTGGCTGGGATAGCCAAGCCCCCGCTAGTTCAACCAATCAGCTCTCTTCTGCATTTTTACTGTATTTTGAACTGTCCCCCCCTTTGATTTTGATTGGTTTCAAAACTTCTCCATAGGCTATAATGGGTCCCTGTCGCTCCTATTCTAAATTGGTCGGGATAGCCAAGCCCCCGCTAGCTCAGCCAATCAGCTCTTTTCTGAATTTTTACTGTATTTTGAACTGTCCCGCCTTTGATTCTGATTGGTCAATAGTTATCCATGGGTTTTTTAAGGGTTCCACTGTCGCTCCTATTCTGATTGGCCGGTTTCTGCCGACCAATGAGAATTTAGCTTTCAGAATTTAAATTTAAACTGTAATTTCCCGGCAATTTCCAATATCCTAATTCTTGAATTAGGATTTTGGGGGAAAGTGATTTTTTTTTTATTAATTTTTTATTTTTGAGGTTTGAGCTCTTTTTCTGATAATGTTTTCCGCCTTTATAAAGGCAATTTTTGATTAATACTCCGCACGGACATCTTTAATGATTTATCGCTGTTTTCCAGCCTGTCTCGCATCGGACTACAGGTGAGGCGCCGTCCCGAACAGCGCCCATGTCCCCGCACTGTGCCGCACACACTGGCGAGGCACGGTGAACTTTTCCCCGCATGTATGAGTGCACCTCCTCGGACGGCGAATCTTAGCACAAGCGCCGCACTGCGCCCCATGTCCCCGCACGGGCGCCCCACACACTGGCGAGGCGCGGCGGGACTTTTCCCCGAAATGTATGAGTGCACTACCTGGGGGGCGGCGAATCATAGGTGCAGCGCCGCACTGCGCCTAAGTCCTGCACTCCGCCTCAAACACTGGCGAGGCGCGGCGGACTTTACATGGAATGTATGAGCGCGCCGCGGCGCCAACATAAATCAGGCGCAGATTTCGCCGGAAAACCGGCGGACATGTGCACCCCGACGTGGCGAGATTCATACATGTCGCCCTGTGTATTTTACTGAAAATAAAAGCACAAACAGGCTTAATTAACCTTCGGATATTAATTATGCTACAGGCAAAATTTCTCTTTTGGCGGTGAAAAAGAACATTTCTTTTACTAATTTCAAAATGCAGAAAAATACTTAGTTTAACCGTTGGGATGAAAAATTTTGCAAAAGAAATATGCTGCCAACAATTACCAATTGTAGCGTGTTAAAACGGCGTGTATTTTATGGAACACAACAACAGAAAAACTCATAATTAACCTTTGGATATGAATTATGCTACAGCCAAAATTTCTTCTTTGGCGGTGAAAAAAAAGTTTCTTTTATTGAATACAACTGCAGAAAAATACTTAGTTAACCCTTGGATGTAAAGAAATGTGCTGCCAACAATTACCAGCTTTGTAGCGTGTTAAAACGGCGTGTATTTTACTGAACACAACAACAGAAAAACTTGTAATTAACCTTCGGATATGAATTATGCTACAGGCAAAATTTCTTCTATGATGGTGAAAAGGAACGTTTCATTTAGTGACCACAACAGCAGAACAACGCTTAATTAACCCCTGGGTCTAAATTGCGCAAAATAGATGAGCAACCAAAAATGAAGTGGTATTTGGATTGAAAAAACGCTGTTTCTTTAACTGAATACAACAGGAACAGGCTTAGATAACCCTTGGATATTCAATGTGCTCAAGAACTGAGCAAATAGCATTAAAATGTACATGCAGCTGCATTGAACGCACACTGAACTTCAGTTCCAATACCCCACAAAATCAGAATTAGAACGTAAGAGAAGCAGTCTCTGTGACAAGCTGTGACACCCCCCAAAAATCGCTGTAAAAAGTGAGTTCTTTAGTATGAGATATCATAAGCAGCAGCAGCGGCGGTGGCACCTTTCCTACACAGCCAGTGAGAAGAGTGTGAGGAGCGAGCATGGCGCCCGGAGTTATGTAGTGCGGTGACGTCAGAATCCCGCCGGTCTCTGATTGGCTTCATCTCTGCACATGTCATGTAGGCTACGCCTTTCTTCCTCCCAGAGTTCTTTGCCCGATGTAACGCCATGTGCTCGCAGCCATTTTATCAATCAACAGCATGCTTCGTTCCCACGACTCACCGCAAACTTCGACTTCATTCATAATCGAAGTTTTCCTGAAATTCTAAACAAATTCCACTTTGTTAGAATCAATTCGCCCATCTCTAACTATAATATCTAGTAAAACAGAAAAACACTGTAACACTATGACAATGCTGACTGTTACATACATATTTTAACATCATATTCACATTAATTAATAATATATCATATCACTAGGATAAACCATAACCTCTGAGACCACTTCAGATTATGAGTGAAGGAACAGATGTTCCTTTGATTTATTTACCGCACAATGACTGTGTGCAGGGAACTATAACATGGCTTAATTCATTACTTAGGGTACAAAATAGGATACAAATTTATGGAAAATAAATTAGTACTCATGGAGATGCCCTTATCACAGCTCCATACAAGCTTTAAGATGGGCAGAGACACAATGTAGGATCCATAGCAGACTTTGCAATAATATTTGGATAATATTTAGTTGCATGCCTTCAGTTTTAACCAGAGACATAAAGAAGTTTGAACAATTGAGGCATACTCCGCTACATGTATGCTATTTTAAAGAAGCACTCTGTCCTGGTAGAAATGGTCCTAGGAGAAAATATCTCCTTACTATGATGCAGAATCATGACATACCTTTTGTGCTGCCATAAGGTCTCCAAACACATGCCTCTGCTTTGTGCCTGAGGTTTTAGAAGGAGATAAACACTTACATGTTCTAAACTCTGCAGACCTTTCTCTAAAAGAGACTGTAATATGTTTTGGGAGCAATTTGGGTGTAATATTATGATAGATAACAATGAAAATAACATTTGCTATCAGAACATTTCTAAGCAATTGCCGATAAGGGTGTTGCCTAATATATGAAAAATGAGTCTGACTTTTTAATTTTATGAAACAGCACCACCTTTCTTTTTGGGCTGGGTCTATAATTGCAGGTCAATAAAGCTGCAATAAAAACATAATCAAGAACAAAGGAGTTGTCATTGATGCCGATGTGGAAGTTCCATTGCTGGACCGCACAAGGACAGAACCACTCCTCTGAGCAAAGAGTAATTATTTCCTACCGGGATCCAGTGCTGAAGCTTTCTTATAGGTATCTACAATGATTCTCTTGGTCTTAATGTTTGCTAACTAACCTCTGGCTGCAGCATAAGCAGTGTTGTGATGAGGTGGTAGCAGATCTATTCAGGGGAGTTGTGATTCCTTTTCACAAACTTATTAGGTAAATGTGTGATATACATTTTCCTACATACATTGCTCCTATGCGTAATTTCAGGGCCCAATACAACTGAAGTATCTCGACCCCCTTCCCATTACTGGTGTCTATCTTGTAGCATATCAGCAGGCCCCTTTTTAAGAAATTTTTATCTAGGCCCCTGAACGGACTCAAAGCCAGTACTGCCTCAATGGCATTCCTGCCCATATCCACTGTAAAGTGAGGTACACTAGATGTGTATTTGGGTTCTACCCCTTTTGTCTTCCATGCTGCTGAAGAAGATTTATGTGGGTTCTGATAAAAAAAAAAGGCAGACACATTTTCAGTTATTTAATGTACACTGACAAGCAAAAGAGAAACAATATTTTGAACTTTTGACTTTCTGACTCCATATCTAACCATTCACTACAACTGAACATGAGACTACCCTAATTTTATAGATAATCAACTTGGCTATCTCATATATAAATTTGACATGCAATTATTAAGCATATGCTTAGTTATGCATATTCTTGTCATATAACTGCATTGTTACTGTTTTGCTCCTGGTGGTGAAACAATTTTTTTTTTATTCTTGTATAATACAAATTGCAACCTGTTCTCACATTTCATAATAGCTCAGTGTGTTATTAGGTTGATTCCCAAGCGAAACGTCACTGGTTCGAATCGAGGAGCAGCCATGATGGAGATTTCCCAAAAAAAGAGAAATTCAGCTCATCAATAGCAGTCTGTTGCCCAAGATCATTGTCAAACTGCATCATCCGAGTGCCATGAGAGTTGGAAGAATATAAAATGAAGTCCGTCCATCCTTTCCGCAGCCAAGAGGTGGCGCCCAGGCAAAATATCAGAATTAACAAGTCGGTTCAACACAAGGTCTATCAGTTTTGGCAGAAAAAATACAGCAGTGGAGTTGACTCGTGCGCTTCAAAATAGTAAGGTCACTGACATCCATGCAAACACTATGGGCCACATGTATGAAAACTGTTTAGGTCTAAAACTCACTTTTTTGCCTAAAGTAACCTGTAGGCAAAAAAGTGAGATTTAGACCTAAACAGTTTTCACGTGGCCCCATGTGACACACATTATACAAGTCTAGAATGAAGGCCCAAATAAAGGTGAAGAAGCATCATAAGAAACTTCGGCTCGAGTTTGCCAAAAAGTACAATAAGTGGACAGCAGAAGAATGGAAACGGGTGATTTAATGTGATGAGATGAAAGTCAAAAGACTGAGCTCTGATGGGTGCAAATGGTTCTGGAACAATCAACGGATTGAGAAAATTGAAGGAGCTGTCAAGTTTGGTAGAGGAAGATTTATGATATGGGGTTGTTTCACATCCAAAGGCTTTGGATACTTGACCAGGTGGTCTCAATGCTGAGCTATCTCTGACTATCCAAAACGATGAGTTATACGTACACTGCAGTGCTATGGACATGAAAAGGACAATATGGTGTCCCATCAGGAAAATATCAGGAAGCATACATCGAAACTGGCAAAGAAATGGTTTAACGACAATGAAGTAGAGTTGCTGGATTGGCAGCCACAGTCCCCAGACCTAAAGCTAACCGAATACTTTTGAGTAGAGCTGAAGTAAAAGCTGTTTTTGTACCTGATTAAGTTGACCAGTATGCACCAACATTGCAGAAACGTGTCAAAGAAACCTGGGATTAGCTTTTGGTCAAGAAATGCTTGAATTTGATCAATAACATGTCCATAAGGATTCAGGCAATGTAAAAAGCCAAAGGTGGATTTATAGGATGCTAACAAAATATTAAAAAATAAAATTTAGATTTTTAGGAGCAAAACATTAACAATGCAATTACAATGACAAGAATCTTCATAACTAAGCATATGTTAAATAGTTGCAAGTCAAAGTTATGTATGAGATAGCCAAGATGATTGTCTATAAAAAATGGTAGTCTCACATTTAAAGCTGTACTGAATCTTGAGATATGGAGCCTGAATGTCAAAAGTTCAAAACATTGTTACTATTTTGCTTATAGTGCATACAGTAATTTGTGTTGTAAAAGCAACAATGAGGAAAATGGTCAAATGTGATAAATCTGATGCGATTACAATATTAGGAGATTAAGTTGTGAAACAGTGAACCGTGTTGTAAAACTACTAATGGTAGGCATTTTCAATATTTTGCCCATCAATAAATATCACTATGGAAAAGAAATGTACATGGAACTTTTTCTCCTTTTCAGAATTATCAATTTAAAATTCATTTGAAAAACAGACCTAAAAGTTCTTGATGCTGATTCTGGTATGAGACATATTTATTGCTTTAAAACTAAACATTTATAAATCCTTCATTTAACTTTGGAGTTGTACACTTTTCTAAGGTTTGTAACCTTGAGTCGACAAGGACATCAACTCTTTTTCAGTCAGATGAGTTAATCAAAATTAAATTACAAAGGAGAGATTGGGGACAGGAAGAAAACATAAATTAGTGAATTATGCTTGACTCAAATGATTTGCAAGCCGCTGAATTAAATGACAGTGGCTTGCAGACAAAGTTGTCAAGTACTGCAAAATCTGACGTATTTCTAGCCAACCCACTGGCAAAATGCAATGTACAGAAATCATGTATTTCATGTACAAAAATCAGCAAAGAAAATATGTGTTAGAATATACAGTCAATGCAGTCTTTATTTTTTTTTATGTATGTATATTATATCAGATGACTTACTGGATTATTAACTTAACATCAATTGTTTTACTTTTCTATATTTAATAAAAAGAAAAAGAATCAAAAGGGACCGTCTTAAAAAAAAAAAAAAAAATCTGACCCCTAAACAATATTAGGGTATATAGTCTTCATAGAATGAGAATCTCCCTGGGGACCTTTAGGTATAAACCAGAGAACATAACTGCTATTAAACACCAGTTCTCACAGCTCTGGCAGACATGAACGTATGTACATGGTCAGTCATTCATTTACTCGGCTATTGCAGTGGAAATGTTCTTTCATCTTCAACTTCACAGCTGTCAGAAGTTTGCCAGGTATGTAAGACACTAGATATCATCTGAAAACATTTCTTAACACTTGGGAAATACTTAACCTTATATCATTAAACCCTAGCTGAGAAAGTGAGCAAAGTAGCAAAGTTTGTATGACTTTCCTCATATAATATAACCATTTCCAATGTGTAAAGCACTTTTCCAAATTAAATTTTAAGAAGATCTACAAGATTATTACGGTTATCGGTAGGGATGAGCGATTGTGCCAACTATAGTTATCGGAACGATAGTCGATATCGGCAATTATCATGCTGATATCTGATAGCCGATAACAGATAATCGCCGATGACCATTAAAGTCTATGGGAGAGAAACAACAGCTTCATTCTTGCACCCAAACAGGGGAGGAGAAACTGGAATTAACATCCACAACAGTAAACTGGATACGTGCTGCATCTTAGGCAAGACAATTAGGCAACAAGAGTCACAGAAAAAAAGTCACAGACTATTCACTATCCCTGTCCTGTACCACAGCATTACCCTTAAACCTGCATGACCCACAAATTAAAAAGTGCCAGAAGGCAGTATTATTTGAACCGTCATTTAAGTTGAACTGGACATTGACTATCCATATCCTGTAACGCAGCATGACCCTCAAACCTGCATGACCCACAGATTAAAAAGTGCCTGAAAAAGGAGTCATTGAACCACCATTTTAGTTGAACTGGACTTTGACTATCCCTCTCCTGGACCGCAGCATGACCCTTAAACCTGTCTGACCCACAGATTAAAAAGTGCCTGAAAAAGGAGTCTTTGAACCACCATTTTAGTTGAACTGGACATTGACTATGCCTGTCCTGGAACGCAGCATGAGCCCCAAACCTGCATGACCCCCAGATTAAAAAGTGCCTGAAAAAGGAGTCTTTGAACCACTATTTTAGTTGAACTGGACATTGACTATGCCTGTCCTGGACCGCAGCATGACCCTTAAATCTACATGACCCACAGATTAAAAAGTACCTGAAAAAGGAGTCTTTGAACCACCATTTTAGTTGAACTGGACATTGACTATACCTGTCCTGGACCGCAGCATGACCCTTAAACCTGTCTGACCCACAGATTAAAAAGTGCCTGAAAAAGGAGTCTTTGAACCACCATTTTAGTTGAACTGGACATTGACTATGCCTGTCCTGGACCACAGCATGACCCCTAAATCTACATGACCCACAGATTAAAAAGTGCCTGAAAAAGGAGTCTTTGAACCACCATTTTAGTTGAACTGGACATTGACTATGCCTGTCCTGGACCGCAGCATGACCCTTAAATCTACATGACCCACAGATTAAAAAGTGCCTGAAAAAGGAGTCTTTGAACCACCATTTTAGTTGAACTGGACATTGACTATCCCTGTCCTGGACCGCAGCATGACCCTTAAACCTGTCTGACCCACAGATTAAAAAGTGCTGGAAAAAGGAGTCTTTGAACCACCATTTTAGTTGAACTGGACATTGACTATGCCTGTCCTGGACCGCAGCATGACCCTTAAACCTGTCTGACCCACAGATTAAAAAGTGCCTGAAAAAGGAGTCTTTGAACCACCATTTTAGTTGAACTGGACATTGACTATCCCTGTCCTGGACCGCAGCATGACCCTTAAACCTGTCTGACCCACAGATTAAAAAGTGCTGGAAAAAGGAGTCTTTGAACCACCATTTTAGTTGAACTGGACATTGACTATGCCTGTCCTGGACCGCAGCATGACCCTTAAACCAGTCTGACCCACAGATTAAAAAGTGCCTGAAAAAGGATTCTTTGAACCACCATTTTAGTTGAACTGGACATTGACTATCCTTGTCCTGGACCTCAGCATAACCCTCAAACCTACATGACCCACATATTAAAAAGTGCCGGAAGAAAGTAGTCTTTGAAACAGTATTTTAGTGAAATGGACATTGAGTATCCATATGCTGTAACGCAGCATGACTCAAAAATCCGCACAGGTGCCCTTATAGACCATCATCATAAAATTTAGCCATAAGAAATAAACTATATTAAATACAACTAGTTTTCCAATACTGCTGCGGCTAGAGGTACATGCCATTCTACTGGTTACATTGTTCCACCGTGACATTAGAATGTGAAGGAAACAAAAAAGATGTCCCCAGTAGGTCAACGAGGCCTGTGTGAAAATCCTGCATTCTTCTTTCAAGTGGGGGGAAGGAAATTACTGATCAAGGCAGGTGAGGCTGTAAATGTGGATCACGCAGGTTCAGCTAGCAATGCCGGAGTTACAGTGGGTGTGGAGAGAGCCAGGGCTGGTTTTCATCATCTATTAACACGCAGGTTCAGCTAGCAGGGCCGGATATACAGTGGATGCAGTGAGAGCCAGGGCTGGCGTCCGTCATCTATTAACATGGCAAAAATGCCATTATGACACAGCAACGAAAACAGTCGTGCTGAAGCAGAGTGAGGAAGCGGAAGTGTGAGCTAAGACCTTTGACCCTTTGGCCACTGTTGACAATTGTGAAGAAATGTCTGTTAGAAACCACATTTTTTATAATAGCACCTGTAGTATAGCTTTATTTCACAGCGACATGACCCAAAAAATTATAACAATGACTTTCCAGCCACTGTTAAAAATTGTGACGTAGAAATGCCACTTAGAACCCACATTTCTGTTCCAAAGGACCTTGATTATAACTGTATCTCACAGCACAATGACCCTAAGACCATTGACAGTGATTAAAATTTTCATGAACAAGTGAGTAAATGGAATATGTTTTTTTCATGTATCCGTGTAGAATTGATGTTTTTTACAGTCTCCTAACTGCAAAACCAGCAAAATGATCTTTTGGGCACTCAGAATAAAAATTGCAGTAAGAAATGATCATTTAAAAAAAAAATAAAAAATTTCAAGAGGACCATTTCTTTTGGAAGAGGAATGTGAAGTAGACCGGCAACTAATCTGTGACCTCGACAATTGGGGCCACCACATTATCTGAGATCCACGCCTGATTCATCTTGATGAAAGTCAAACGTTCCACATTATCAGTGGAAAGCTGGATGCGTTTGTCTGTAATGACTCCTCCAGCAGTGCTGAAGGTCCGCTCAGATATGAAGCTGGCTGCTGGGCAGGACAACACCTCTATGGCGTGGCGAGCAAGCTCGGGCCACTCATCCATTTTGGATACCCAGAAGTTAATTGGGTTCAAAACATATCCAAAAACATCGGTGTTGAGACACAGATAGTCGTGCACCATGATCTTAAGCCGGTCTCTGTGTGTCGTATGTGTGCCCTGCATTACAGACGCTGGTGAGGTGGTAAATAAGGAATGCCAGAGGTCACCCATTAGGCTTCTGCCACAATTCTTGCTGGTGCTGCTGCTTCCGCTACGGCTACTTGGAACTCTACTACTGTCACGTTGCTGATGTTGTTCCACCGTGACATTTGAAGAATGTGAAGTAGACGCAACAGATGTCTCCAGTTGATCAATGAGCACGTTCTCCTATTCCTGCATTTTACTCTCAATATGGGTGGGTGGAAGGAAAGTGCTGAGTTTCACTTTGTACCGGGATCAAGGAGGGTGGCCACCCGGTATCTGTTGTTCATTTTGATGGCCTTAATGCGAGGATCATGTTGGAGGAAATGGAGCATCCAAGCACTCATGTGGGAGATGGAGCCTTGATTTCTCAAGCCTCTGGGTCGAGCGGCACTAGCAAACTGATCTTCCTCATCTTCCTCCTCCACCTCTTTCCAAGGCAGGGACATCGGTAATGTCGGTGTCCAGGAATACCTCATCCTCATCCTCCGCTTCCTCCGCTTCAGCTTCAACATAGCCCTGACTCGCCTCAGATGATGTACCCTGAGAGCTGAGGTGCCACCTTGCACCAGCCCTGGACCCCGAACCACTGCCTAATGAAGACCGATAAAGTTGTGAAACTGTCGGGCCCTCTGGATTCGAGGGAGAGAAAGGCTCTGTGTCCGCATCTGTGTCCGTCTCTTCCTCCGTCGCTGGTGGGACCTGCTGTTTCAGAGTGTCCAACACTTGTTCCAGAACGAAGATCACCACAATGCTCATGCTGACAAGAGCATTGTCCGCACTGACCATTTTGGTGGCTTCTTCAAAACTGGCAAGGATGGTGCAGAGCTCTTTCACCTGCCTCCACTCTCGGTAGCTCAACACTCTGAGGTCAGCACCACTGATTGTCAGGCCATGTGTCACTTCGTACTGTGTAATGGCATTGCGCTGCTGCCACAATTGCTGGACCAAGAACCATCGGGTAGTCGGCTCCTTCCAGTTATTTTCAAATTAGTAATGTTAGAAAAGCCGTTGTAGACACAACATTTCGGTTGTGTATTTAGTATACGTTGACTAATCTATTTGTATAATATATTGGTCAATGGACAATATAATTTATCATTTTTGTGAATTTTACATTTTCTGTTTGTGGTATAAATTACACTTTTGATCTTTTCACTATTTTCTGAATTTTGTGTGCCGTGGATAATCTGTTCTTGTCCATAGATTTCATTGTAGGCCTTTCCACTGAACATCAGCAACCTAAGTACTCTAATGTGTGATCTCATCCTTTTTTAATTACAGTGTATAGAGGCATAACACATTGACAAGGTGAATGGTAATAAACTATTCAAACATTTCCTGGAGGAGTGAGACAAAGCAGAATTCTTAGAAAAAAGTTTCCAAAACGTAATATCACTGAATGATTTTATGGTAATGAGCTTTGACTTGTTCCTGACCCATATAGGATTGTACTGGACCTGCTGTTAACTTATTATTGAGACCTGACTACCTGTCCCCCCAGTACCATGCCATCTGTCACTTTAAGTGACCACATCAAGGGTAGTAACTTAAGAGTTCCCTGCAGAAAAGAGGAGTAAAAGGTGTAGAAGGGTTTAAAGGGTGAAACCAGGAGACTCTTTAGACACTGGTCCTCGGCATTGCCCTATACCAAAACTCGTGGCTGACATTGAGGATCTATTACCTGTGTATCACAAAAAATGCTAGTGTTAATGCTACCACTACACACTACTACATGAGTAGCCTCTGCATTACCATGTGTACATAGCTTTTTCCCATCTAGAGTATCACACAGCCATATTTATCTTATCAAAATCACAAAAAACGTAAAAGAATTAAAACAGACCTTATTTTAAATTAACTGAGTCCTTTGTCATTTGACTCCATTGCAATATGGATATGGCACATTATAGTGACTTATGTTATAAACACAGTAAGTTTTGTATGTGGTGTGTGTATATACTATTTCAAATGCAGCAGATCGTGTTTACTGTCATATACTGGACATTAACAAATCAGACACACTATTTAGAGTTGACTGTTAAGTGGAGGAGCAAGGTGCTACAGGGGTTAATCCCTTCAGTCGGGTGACACGCCCAGGGAGAAGCCTAGATGATAGGATTGACAGCTCGGCTTCAAGTCAGCTCAGAGGGTGTGTTGCTCAGGCCAATAGAGGAGCCCAGAGGCCGCACCAATCAGCTGCTGGGGCGGGGTCCGGGCGGCTCATTTAAACCAGCTCAGTTTGCTTTATCTTTGCCTGTGAAAGGTTCCCCTTTGCGCTTCTCCTGTTTCCCCGTTTGCTTGTTTACTTGTTACCTTGACTTTGGCTTGCTTCCTGACCTTGCTCTCATCCTCTGATACCGCGTTACCTCCTGGTTTTTACCCTTGGCTTGGCTTACATTATTCTCTTGGTTTTCCGATTTGTGGCTATGGCGTACCCTTACCGTTATCTACCTGGACTGCTGACTTCGCGTTTCCCTGACGGCCCTGCACATAGTAGAGTAGGGACTGTCATCCAGTTGGGGTCTGTCATTTAGGGCAGTATGCCCTGTCTCCCAACTCATTTCGTATGGATCCCGATAAGGTTCAGGCAATCCTCGACTGGGTCCGCCCTGCCTCCATGAAGGCCTTGCAGCGGTTCCTTGGGTTTGCCAACTATTATCGAAAATGTATTCAGAATTTTTCTGTTCTTGTTCGTCCGTTGACGGACATGACTAAGAAAGGGGTGAAGTTCAGTAATTGGCAACCTGAGGCCATAGAGGCATTTGAAAAACTTAAGCAGTGTTTTGTGTCAGCTCCAGTGTTGATTCAAGCAGATCACAGTAAACCCTTTGTCGTCGAGGTTGATGCTTCTGAGTTCGGGGTAAGGGCGGTCCTCTCTCAGGGGTCGGCCGCCATGACTAATCTCCATCCTGGCGCCTTTTTTTTCCCGTAAATTTTCCTCAACAGAAAGGAATTATGATGTTGGGAACCGCGAACTCTTGGCGATTAAGTGGGCCTTTGAGAAATGGAGCCACTTCCGTGCCCAACACCAAATCAGTGTTCTAATGGATCATAAAACCTTACCTTTCTAGAGAACGCTAAAAGGCTGAACCCACGACAGGCTCGTTGGGCGTTGTTTTTTACCCGTTTTAATTTTATCGTCACTTACAGACCAGGATCGAAAATTTTTAAGGCTGACGCGTTATCTAGAAGCGTCTGTGCCAGTCACTCGCCTCGGGAGGATCCAGTACCCATTTTACCCAAGGAGACGATTGTATCAGCCATGTCCCCCGATTTAGTCACTGAGATTAAGACACACCAGGACATGAGACCTGCTAATTGTCCTGCTTCTAAGGTCTTTGTCCCCACCCTTTTTCGCCTATGTTTGTTAAAGGAATTACATGATTCTGTATTATCCGGACATCCCGGAGTGTCTGGCACAAAGAGGCTCATATCTCGCAACTACTGGTGGCCGTATTTATATCGTGATGTGGAGGCCTATGTGGCAGCATGTGACATTTGTACTCGGGCAAAGGTTCCCAGAACCCGTCCTCCTGGGGAACTTTGTCCTCTCCCCATACCCGAACATCCATGGACCCACATCTCCATGGACTTTATGACCGATCTTCCCACCTCTGAGGGTAAGACGGTCATTTGGGTGGTGGTGGATCGCTTTAGTAAAATGTGTCATTTGGTTCCACTCAGGGGGTTGCCGTCTTCCAAGAAGCTCGCCGAGTTGTTTGTCAAACATATTGTGAAACTGCATGGGTTACCCGAGAGGTATCGTTTCTGACAGAGGGGTCCAATTTGTTTCTCGCTTCTGGTGATCCCTCTGTAAGGCTCTGGGTATTACCCTATCCTTCTCCTCGGCCTTTCACCCTGAGACTAATGGGCAGACGTAGAGGGTGAACCAAACAGTTACACAAAAGCTTTCTTGTTTTGTTTCTGATCAGCAAGCGGATTGGGTGAAATACTTACCGTTAGTGGAATTTGCGATTAACAATCAGGATAACAGTTCATCGGCCGTTTCGCCATTCTTCTGTAATTACGGTTTTCATCCTAGACATGCATATTTTTCCAAAGCTACTTCTGACCATAGTGGGGTGGATGTTATTGTTAAGGATCTGTGCACAGTCTGGGCCCAAGTTCAGAAGAACTTGCTCAATGCCCAGAGCATCCAAAAAAGTAAGGGGGACAGGAGGCGTCTCTTCTCCAGGGGTTTTTCTGTGGGTAATAAGGTTTGGTTGTCCACCCGTAATCTCCGTCTTAAGGTGCCTTCCGGCAAACTAGCCCCACGATTTGTGGATCCGTATGTGGTGCAAGAAGTAGTTAACCTGGTGGCATACCGTCTGAAGTTACCTCCTTGTCTCTGGGTACATAATGTCTTTCATCAGTCATTATTAAAGAGATACATACCGGCTATGACTTCGCCTTCCAAGCCCCCTCCTCCTGTAAACATTGAGGGTGAAATGGAATACGAGGTCGCTTGTATCTTGGACTCCCGCAGAGTGCAGAGATCTCTGCAATACCTGGTCCACTGGACGGGTTATGGTCCGGAGGAGCGGTCGTGGGTTCCGGCCAGATTCGTTCATGCCGAATATATGATCAGGGAATTCCACGACTCCCACCCGGACAAACCAGGACCAGGGAAGGGTCCAGTGGCCCCTCCTAAAAGGAGGGGTACTGTCACGGCACATGTTGTTGCCGTGGAGGAGCAAGGTGCTACAGGGGTTAATCCCTCCAGTCTGGTGACACGCCCAGGGAGAAGCCTGGCTGATAGGATTGACAGCTCAGCTTCAAGTCAGCTCAGAGGGTGTGTCACTCAGGCCAATAGAGGAGCCCGGAGGCCGCACCAATCAGCTGCTGGGGCGGGGTCCGGGCGGCTCATTTAAACCAGCTCAGTTTGCTTTATCTTTGCCTGTGAAAGGTTCCCCTTTGCGCTTCTCCTGTTTCCCCGTTCTCATCCTCTGATTCTGTACCGCGTTACCTCCTGGTTTTGACCCTTGGCTTGGCTTACATTATTCTCTTGGTTTTCCGATTTGTGGCTTTGGCGTACCCTTACCGTTATCGACCCGGACTGCTGACTTCGCGTTTCCCTGACAGCCCTGCACGTAGTAGAGTAGGGACTGTCGTCCAGTTGGGGTCTGCCATTTAGGGCAGCACGCCAAGTAGGCAGGGACAGTGGGCTGGGTGGCAGTCAGGGCCCACTGCACCTCCTCTGACGTGACACAACGGTTTCAACTTACAATGGTTGTCCAGAAACCAATTAGAATTGAATGTTGAGCGACTAAGGGTTAATCTCTGCCACAATCTCAAGTATGAAGGAAAATAAGTATGAAGTGGGCTAAGGAGTATAGCACCTGAGTTGCTAGTGAAGGCCTTCAAGTCTACTATGTTGGTACTCATAGAATACCCTACCTGTCAGACATAGGTTTTAATAAGAGTGATAAAAGTACCCTACACTACATTGCAATATATTAAGATTGCAGTGTACAATAAATCAAGTAATTGAATGCTTAAGTCTAATAGAGATATTGAAAAAAGTAGGAAAAAAAGTTATTCATTCAGAAAATTGTTTTTCATTTATCATACAAAATGATAAAATAAACATGTGTCACAATCTGACTCACCAGAGACAGAAAGTGGATCCACCGGGTCACGGCAGCAGTTAGCATAACCTATACTGGGAAGCAGAGTTTAAGTAGCCCCTGATTTTCACAAGAGCCCACCACAAGGCAGGTTGGACTTGGCAGCGGGGAACTCACATGGCACGATCCTTGAAGTAGGTCCTCAAGGTGACAGCCGACATGAATATAAGCATATTACCAGAGGAAGAGAGACTGGCAAGACAAAGACCAGGCAAATGATCAAGGCAGGTAGCATTCTAGTAAGATCAAAGTAAGGCAGAAGGCTACAGGACAGGTCATGAATGGAGCAATAATTCGGCAATGGGAAGGCTAAGAAAAGCAAACATGTAGGAACTTGGAAACAGGGGCAAAGACACCAACTAAGTAACTTAGTAACGCAATGGGGGAAATGGCAAAAGGTTCCTTATATCTGGAAATGGCAAAAGGTGGTTGACTGTGAAATGAGTGGGTGGCATGCGCTGGCCTTTAAATCAGAAAGAGCCAGCGTGCACCACTCAGGGGACAGCTGCATGCAGGTGGCCATGAAAATAACAGGGGAGCAAGAGATAAGCCAGGAAGCTGACAGGGTGCGAAGGGGGAGGTGAGTAACGAGGGGAGTTGGGCAGATGAACGGGCGTTACAGGGTGCAAGCACATGGACCATGGCGCATCCCGTTACAACATGATTTTTCTGGATAAATATAATCTTTTTACCAGATCAAATACAGGACGAATTTTTGGAATCACCTAATGTTGAGTAAACAATTATAGAATTCAATATAAAACAAATACCACCATAATTCAAAAAATTTAGTTAAAATAATTGTTTAAAGACCTTACCATACTAATGAACCTGGATAACTCAAAGAATACATGCCCCCAACAAAAGTGTGTACCTTTAAAACAATGCAAGGGGTTATTTTTTTATATGGTAATCCAAGTATGACCAAGGATGTTGGTTGTTTACAGTCAGCTGTTTGTAAAAATTGGGACAAGTAAATAAAAGGTTATTAAAAGAAAACATGGGGTAGACTATTTTTTTTATTATTATTATTTAAAAGCCTCAGAATATTAAGCCCAAAGCAATTTGTCTTTGTTGACAATTTTGAAGTCAATGGATCCCCATATTTTCAATCAGAATGTTTTTCCAAAACATTTTTCCACACAAAAGGGGTTGCTGATCATAAGCTGGCCTCACCTGTTTTATGATGTTTCCATATTTCTTTACTCAGCAGTGAGGGATTCCATAATTTTTTGGCAGAGGTTACATAATCAGCTTAATAAGTCCAAATTGAAAATGTGGTCAAATTAAAAACCCACCTTATTTTCTGTCTTGAGTTTCTGGGTATCCAGTATGTGTTTAAAATGTTCTTTGCATGCTATTAGTGAATGACTAGTGACATCTCTAGTTCATATATTATAGAGGACAAAAGAATAGCAGAAGGCATGCTAATATGTCCATTTCCTTGGGAGAATGAGCACCTGTCCAGATAAGATTAATGAAAATAGAAATAGCTTTGTGTAGCTCTTGGATTGTAAAGTAACGTCATTTTTTCACCTACTCGATCAAAAAGAATAAAATGATTTAGGTGTGTGGCTGCCTATGTTACTTTTTAACACTGACCTTCACTTTCAGTTATTTTCCTTGAGAATGTTTTCTGAATAAATTGTGATGCGTGAAATAAAATTTGATGTATGTTTCTTCAAATGACACATATTACCTACTCTTTATTACAGAGTTAGCACATACAAAAGCCTTTGCATTAATTTCTTATTTTAATATTCAAATAACTCAAGACTTACAATAGAAAGCATATTGAAACAATGGGTATTAAAAGAGTTAGCCAAATCACCTTTAAATGATATCTATTATGTGTAGAGAATAAGGATGGAAGTCTAGGAGAGAGTCAGGAGAGAGTCTCTGCTTTTATTTTAGAAAGGTAGCTTCTGTTTTTATAAAAATTCTAAAGTTTATCTCTATTCACAGACTTATCTTGCTGCATTATTTGGCACCATACCTCTGAACTGCCAATTAATATATGGTAACAATATTTTCTAATCACAATATTATATTTCAAGGGATTTCCACACTACAAATATTAGCTTTCAATATGTAGGGAATGGGAAATTAAGACTTTTTCTAAATACATTGCTATTTAGATATTGCCTTGGTCAGGAGATAAGAGAGATTTTATATGCTCCAAGTGCACACACGTTTCTTTGGTTCCCTTCTTGATAAGACAGAGCAGGAAGTGATGTCACCATAGTCAGAGGGAGCAGAGACTTTCAAACTTCCTTAGATCTCTATCTGACAAGCATTTATAGGATATACTAGAAAAACAAATCTGTGCTGGCCCTACATCTCAATGTAAAGGATTTACAGGATCTGTTGATAACATTGTTCTGCCAAGTTGTCATGAAGATTAACAACCCTTTAAGGGTGATAACAATAGTTGCCATAAAGTGGACTGTGTGGAAACTAGAGATGATGTCCCCAGGCTTTTTACAGCAGTAGAAATGAAGCCATTTGGCTTTCTGAATGCTTCAGTTTTAAATGTGGTGTAAAATATACAATAAGGCTTCTGGTTCATATATTTGTACTATAGTACAATAGTATTATTTTCATTATTGCCACAACTTTTTTTCACATGTCTCTTTCTATTTTCAGAAGTTTTAGGTTTCTATAAACTTACAGCATAGTGCTTAATAATTTTATTAAATGTACCAACATCTTGCATTGAAAAACTAATGTTCACAAGTGATTTTATAATTGGCTGATTAACGTAATGCTGATTGCATGATGTGATCTCAAGCCACCCAAAATAGCAATAATCCTTATTTTCATCACTTTGCATAATAAGGGAGAATAATCAAATAGTCATTAAAAGCACAATTGGCTGGAAACATTTCTTTGATTCTACAGTAACTGACTTTTTAAGTATCTGGACATGTTCTGTCTTCTGTGGTTAGCAACCTAGTATTTTAATCAACAAATATTACATAAAATGTAAATTGCTATATTATTATAATAAAATCCATCAGTCGTATAAGAATTTGATACTTTGTATCTGGCAAAACATCACATCACAATCCCCAAATAATACCCATCCTGTCCCTCCCCGCACGTCCTCTAATCTGCTCCCAGCCCTTGACCCGACGTCAGAAGAAGAAGTTTCCAGGCTTCTCCTGTCTGCTCACCCCACCCCATTCCCTCCCACCTTCTCCAGTCCATTTCTCCAGCTGTCCTCTCTCACCTCCTCTTCCTCTTGCTGTCGGGGTTCCACAGGGATCCATTCTTGGTCCTCTCATCTTTTCTATCTACACAGACCCCATTGGACAAACCATCAGCAGATTTGGTTTTCAGTACCATCTCTATGCTGATGACACCCAATTATACACCACCTCCCAAGGCATCACTCCTGCCCTGCTAAAAAACCAGTGACTGTCTGTCCGCTGTCTCTGGCATCATGTCCACTCTCTATCTTAAACTTAATCTCACTAAAACTGAACTTTTAATAATCTCACCGTCTACTAACCAACCACACCCTGCTATTTCTCTCTCCGTGTGTGGCACCACCATAACTCCTAGGCAGCAGGTCCGCTGTCTTGGGGTTATTCTAGACTCTGATCTGTCCTTCACCCCATATATCCAATTAGAGATGGGTGAATTGATTCTAACGAAGTGGACTTCATTTAGAATTTCAGGGAGACTTCGGTTCTGAACGAAGTTGAAGTTTTGGGTAATTCACGGGAACTAAGCGTGTTTTTAATTGATAAAATGACTGCAAGCACATTGCGTTACATGGGGCAAAGAACTCTGGGAGGAAGAAATGAACACCCTCAATGACATGTGCAGAGATGAATCCAATCAGAGATCGGCGGGATTCTGTGACGTCACCGCACTATATAAGTCCGGATGCAACGCTGGCAGCTCACACTCCTCTCTCTGTGGCAGTACCTCTGATCTCACACAAAATAAATTAGTTTTTAACAGTGATTTTTTTGGGGGGTGTCACAGCTTTTCTCAGAGACTGCTCCTCTTCCGTTCTAATTTTGATTTTGTGGGGTATTGTAATTGAAGTCCAATGTGGGTCCAATTCTACTGCATATACATTTTAATGCCATCTGGTCAGTTCCGGAGCACATTGAATATCCAAGGGTTGTCTAAGCCTGTTTCTGATTCTGTATTCAGTAAAAGAAACGGCGTTTTAACACGCCACATACCAGTAAATTTTTTGCTACTCATTTCTGTAGCGCAATTTATATCCAAGGGTAAATTAAGCGTGTTTGTGCTATTGTAGTCAGTAAAAGAAACGGTGTTTTAGCACACCACATACCAGTTAATTTTTTGCTGCTCATTTCTTTTGCGCAATTTATATCCAAGGGTTAATTAAGCGTGTTTGTGTTACTGTAGTCAGTAAAAGAAACTGTGTTTTTCAACGCCAAAGACGAGGAAATTTTTCCTGGGGATTCCTGTAGCATAATTTATATCCGAAGATTAATTCAGCTTGTTTCTGCTTTTCTAGTCAGTAAAAGAAACGGCTTTTTAACATGCAACATACCAGTTAATTTTTTTGCTACTCATTTCTTTTGCGCAATTTATATCCAAGGGTTAATTAAGCGTGTTTCTGCTATTGTAGTTAGTAAAATAAAAAGTGTTTTTCAACGCCAAAGACGAGGAAATTTTTCCTGGCAATTCCTGTAGCATAATTTATATCCGAAGGTTAATTCAGCTTGTTTCTGCTTTTCTAGTCAGTAAAAGAAACGGCTTTTTAACACGCCACATACCAGTTAATTTTTTGCTACTCATTTCTTTTGCGCAAGTTATATCCGAGGGTTAAATAAGTGTGTTTGTGCTATTGTAGTCAGTAAAATAAATGGTGTTTTGCAACGGCAAAGACAATTTTTTTCCTGGTGATTCCTATAGCATAATTTATATCTGAAGGTTAATTAAGCGTGTTTCTGCTTTTGTAGTCAGTAAAATACACGCCGTTTTAACACGCTACATATCAGTTAATTTTTTCCTGGTGATTTCTGTAGCACAATTTATATCCAAGGGTTACCCAAGCCTGTTATTGGGTTCATTTGGAGTCAAATACAGGGTGTGTATTTATCATATACAGATATCTTCATTAAACAGAGTCTATACAGAACTGCCGGTGTCATCTAGTGGCCGTGTGTTGACCAGCAACCCAAGGGTTCTCGGGTTCTTGATTGGTCGACTAGGTCATCCACTTCCTCCCAGATGACATCTGACAACCCCAGCCAAGAGTCGGTGGGAACATCAGGCACAATCCTTAGTTGGCATGGCCCGGGAACCGCTCAGCGGCTCTCACCTGTCCTCAACCCGCCTCTGTCCCATTCGGTTCCCTCAGCCAGAGATCTACTATGTGGTCTGGGCTCAGCGCCACTATATAGTGAGGACGAACAATTTGAGGACAGTCAGCAACTACTTGGCAGCGAAGAAATGGGGCCGACATCCCCTGTTTCTTGCAGTAGGCGTCAAAGTATGGATGTAGAGAGTGGCATGGGAGGTCATGTGGTGAGGGGTCAGCCTCTGCATACCAAGACCGTTGAGGAGGACAGCAGTGAAGATCAAGCAATAATCGATGATGATGTAGCCGATCGCACTTGGGATCCGGGTGAAGCAAGGGCTTCATCATCGGGAGAAGAGGGTGTCAGCTTGTGCGTCAGGCAGCGGTGCAGCCAACAAGTCGGTAGTGTGGCCGTGAGTCAGCAGGGTAGGAGCAGTGCGATGTCGGGAGCCAAACAGCCACGGGGTAAAAAACCTGCTTCGCAGGTCCAAGAAAGTAGCAGCACAGGGGCTCAGCGAGGCAGCGGCGGTAGTACTCCCTCAGTGCAGAGCGTTGGCGGTAAAATCAGATACTCGGTGGTGTGCCAGTTCTTTGCTAAGACACCGGAGGAGCCGAATATGGGTATATGTAGAATCTGTGGGCAGAAAGTGAAGCGTGGCCAGGGATCTAACGTTGGCACCACGGCCCCGCGTCAACACATGCAGCGTCACCATCGGGTGGCCTGGGAGAAACGTGGCTCAGATGTGGTGGTCCATCCTGCCGCCGAAGCAACAGCAGCAGCAGCGCCCAGTGGCACGCATGCCATTTAAGCCAGCCAAGGCTCCACCAACTCTGCAGAAGGGAGCTGGTCCTCTTTGCCATCATCTCCCGATCCAGATGCTCCTGCTCCTCGCTACTCATGGCACCAGCAGTCGTTCAACGAGGCGATTGCAAAGAGACAACAGTATGTGTCCAACCATCCTAAGGTGCAGAAGCTGACCGTGCTCCTGTCCAAGTTGTTGGTACTCCCAGTCCCTCCCTTTCCAAATGGTGGACTCTGCACCGTTCAGAGAACTAACAGTTTGTGCCGAGCCGAGGTGGAGAGTTCCAAGCCGTAATTTCTTTTCCAAGAAGGCAGTACAAGCCCTTCACAAATATGTAGAACAGAAGGTAGGCCAGTCCTTGAGCTTATCGGTTTGTTCCAAGGTGCACCTAATACAAAAATCAGTGGCAGGTTTTTCATATTTTCCTTAGCAGTAATTAATTTCCAATATTCCTATATACCTTTGATGTTTTTACTTAGTTTTAGTGTGCCACTGATTTTTTTATTAGATGTAACATTGACTTTTTATTTTGCACCTATGCTTACGGTTTTTCAAAATATATTTTAGATGTGCAAGCCTAAATAACTTTTGTAGTCTAATTTGAGAAATGGCAATCTCATTGGCTTTGCTAAACTCTGCCGCCTCTTTTAAACCAGGCAGATAGTTCAATTGCAAGTTCCTGTCACTCCCTGAGATGTTTTAGTCTGAAAAGGACTCCTAGTGAGGTAACAATTAGTGGTTAGGGACTCACCTGTTCTGGGATCCCCTTGACGCTATTGGGAGGTGAGCTTAATACAATCTTTGATCAAAAACTGTAAACTAAGAGTCCCAGGTTTTTCATATTTTCCTTAGCAGTAATGCATTTCCAATATTCCTATATACCTTGATGTTTCACTTAGTTTTTAGTGTGCACTGATTTTTGTATTAGATGTATGCTTTTCAGTGTGCACCTATGCTTACATTTTTCAAAATATATTTTAGATGTGCACAGCCTAATTAACTTTGTGTTCCAAGGTGCACGGCAGTGCGGATGTGTGGAGCTGTAACTACGGTCAGGGCCAGTACATGTCCTTTATGGCCCACTGGGTGAATGTGCTTCCTGCCCAGCCATACCATCAACTTGGACAAGAGACGACGCTTTCTCCTCCATGTTGTCAAACTGCTGCTCCTGCGCCAAAAGTCCGCCTCCCCTCCTCCACACCACCACCCCTCCACAAGGCTTCCCCATCAACAAAATTGTAGGGCACAGCTGTCCCAGTTCTACACCGGGCTTTCCCTGGCCCAAAATGCACACAGGGGGGGAACTGCGGCAAAAATCATGTGGTTTTCTCCTGCCAACCAAATCGAACCATGGGGGGGGATAAGGGAGTAACATGGGGCCCCGCGCTCACCGAGGAGGGGGGTCCATGCCCCCTGCATGGGCACATTTTTCAATCTGGTTGTAAAAAGGGTTTCCTGAACTTCCCCATCCAAAGATCTAAAAATCCAGAAACGTGCAGCACTTCATAAATTTTCCACAAACCGGGAACACCCCCTTGAGTTCAGTGGCAGAACGCTCCCCAACACATGCTGATATCATTTTTTCCACCCGGGAATTCCAGCCGCCATTTTGGGGCCCAAACTGTATGAACAGAAAAAGGCCTTAAACGTTTTTTTTGAGATCCAGGCGGACAGGATACTCGCCTTGAAACTTTGTGTCAGCCATGGCACCAGCGTGATACCTCCGTTTGCTGGGGCCATTTGAGAGCACGTTATTTTCACCCGCCAACTACGAATAAATAACATCATTCCACTGCTTCTTCCTGAACATTGCAAAAAACTGTCGGGGCAGGGGACGGGAAACAGGCGACACATCTCGGGGCCAAAACAGACCAGGGGAATGAACGGAGAGGACATTTCCCCCAACTTTGTCGGGTGAAAGTGTTTTTTACCCATTGACGGGAGCGGTTAGCAGACACGGGAAGAGGTAGATACCCGCCAGCACCGTGGCAGAACAGGGAATGGAGCAGAGAGTCCCTCAAATCACTTGCCACATGGCCTGCACATGCTGTTTTTGCCTGGCTAGTGACAGGAATAGTCACCCTCCGGCAGAGGGGGCTTCGGCTCCCACCCTCTTGGGCCCCACAAACCCGGGCCAAAAAGTGAGCCTTTTTTCAGTTCTGAGAGGGAGGGCAAAATCAATATATAGAAAGTCCTCCTAGTCATTTTGCTAAATTTCCGAAACCATTTTTGGCCAAGGAAAATTTTACCTCCATCACTTTCCCTTTTACCTAAAAAAATTCCATAGTTTTATTATGAAAAAATGGGAGTTTGAACCTGTTTCGCGTACACCCAATTTTTAAATGCAGGTAGGAATTGAAGAGACCCTAAAATTCAGGGGAATTTTTAGTGCTTATTTGCATTTGTGCCATTTGGAGGAAATTTTAAACAAAGGAAATAGGGGAAACAAAAGCAATGCTGCAAAACGGCTTGGGTGACCCTTTATTATGAAATATTTAATCGCATGTCCAAATTACAGACAGGGAAAAACCCCTCCTCCTTGAGCCCGTCTGTCAACCTGTACCGTACCTCTTGCCTCAAATCCCTTTACCACGATCCTTGCCACTGTCCTGACCTTACGCTTGTCCCCGACCCGAGTTTTTCCTTAAAAATTTTTACCTCGCTACAACTCGGGTGCCCCCCCCGCAACAATCACTCAGGGAATGACCTGGAACCCCCCGCAGCAAGTCCATCCCCTTTTTGGGGGGGCTCTGGGAAAACCGGGACCTACTTAGATTCCGCTTCCTGGGGGTGGGTTTTTTCCCTTGCCCCTTCTGTGCTTTTTGGGGGGTTTTTCTTACCTTTCCACCCAAATTCCCCTCCTACAATTTCTTATTTGGCTATGCCAGGTGATGAAATTGTGGCATCCCAAACTTCTTCTTCTAAGGATTATGGAGGGCCCCTGTGCTCTTAGGAACCTTGATGCTGCAGAAACTCTTTTATAACCTTGGGCCCGATCGTGCCTTGCCACAATTTTTTTTCTTTGAGCTCCATGGCACTTCCTTTGACCTCACAATTTCATTGCTCGAAGCACTGTGAGCTTAAGTCTCAAAGACAGGGTTGCCTTTCCTAGTAATCCAATCATTAAATTTAAAAACATTTTCAACCAAATGAGGGAGGGAGGGTCAAAGGGAAAAGGACAGCATGTGATTAAAAATTATTTTACAGCAAAGGGGCTAATACTTAAACCATGGATATTTCAGTTTTTCTTGTTTTAATAAATTTTTCAAAAAGTAACACATTTCTGTTTTTTTTTCAAAATGATTTTTAAGTGAAATTAAAAAGCAAAAAAAAAAAGTTTTTTAATCTTCCAAATGGCTCAATGAAAAAAAGATGAAAAAGAAAGGGTCTGAACACTTTTCTGTACCCCACTGTAGATTTTTAAAAAAGGTAAAAAAAAAAATGGAAATTGGATATTTGTCTTGCAATAAAACCAATAAAAACTATACATTGTTTATGGCCAAACAACGAACTTTTTAAAAGACCACAAAAACAAAAAAAAAAAAAAAACAAAAGACTAAATATTTCACGTGGATACAACTACACTTCATCAGGTCTAACTAACATATCTTAACCCTGCTTTTTATACCAAAACTTTAATAACAATAAAATCAACACTAAAAAAATACTCTTTTTATATACAAATCTCACTAAAATACCATAGAAAATGCCTTAAATGTAAAATACTTGCAAATATAGACTAAATTTGCATTATTATATAACTATCGAGATTTCTGAAATTATTAGATATATTTTACATATACCTCTTACATTTTTATCTCAGTCAAAAGGCTTTAAGGTTCATTCCTTAAGTCTTAAACCAAATTGAAGTGTCAGAATATTTATTCTCTACTATTCTTTATATGTAAAAATACATCGGAAGATATATTCTCATAGATTGTAATCTAAATCCCAACACTAGGTTTGTAGGTCAATTATATTTAAATTTATGCAAGCTACAAGATCTAACTCAATAGCTCCACCTAGTGATAATCCCTTTTTATGGGATTGTTTGAAAAAAAGTTTTATTTTATTTGAAAAAATATATTGATGATTTGTTATTTATTTGGCAGTACACTGAAATAGAAGCCCAAGACTTTGTTAAATATCTGAATGACACAGATTGGGGGATTAATCTTACCATAACAACAGATAAAAATATAATTTTCTGGATTATACACTATCTCATAAAGATGGAAAGACTACCTGCTTTTTTAGACAAGTAGATTGTAATGACTACCTGTGCTATAAAACAAACATTACCACAAATGAAAAAAAAAAATCCCCTATGGTTAACTAAGATGCATAAAAAAATTGTAGTCAAGAGGGGACATTTAAAGAACAAGCTGAAATCATTATAAAAACTGAAAGAAAAGGGATATCCCAATATGTTAGTTAAAGACGCTTTTAGAAGAGCGATAAAATTAACACAAAATGATTTTATTGTTCCTAAAAAAGTGAAGGAAAATCTTAAAAGAATAGATTTCAGTATGGTGAAATCTTATAATTAATTTCATTGGGAATTTAAAAATATCTTAAAAAAGCTTTTCTTGTTAGCGGACCCTGTGTTAAAAAACTTTATTCCTGCGATCCCAGGAATTACTTATAGAAGATCCAGAACTCTTTCAAATTATCTGGCTTCATCAAAGTTAAAACAACATAATAAGAAAATATCTTTGGTAAGTGATATAAAAAAGGAAATTGGAAATATAAATTGAATCAAAAGGGGGAAAAAAATGTTCAAAATATTCAGGGTATAAGAATTCATGTCATTTAACACATCTCAAAAAATTTCAGATAAAGTCCCATTTAACTTGTCAATCATCCTTTGAGGTTTATGCTATTCAGTGTACATGTGGAAAAAAATACATTGGAAAAACTACATTGAAATTATCCCGACGTATTAATCAACTATACAGAGAGGAGTATTAACCCACAGTGTATTGCATCATTTCAAAGAAAAACATGGTGGAAATTTCAATTCATATAAAGTATCTCCCATAGGAAAAGGGATTAAAAAACCAATCAAGGGATTTAAAAAAAAAGTGCAAAATGTTTTGGATTTTCTACTTAAATAAATTGAAACAAAATGGTCTAAACGAAGATACTAAAGTTATTGGATAAAAAATAATCAATAATAAAAAATAAAATAAATAATAAAAATATATAAAAAATTAGGGTAAGCTGTTGTTTTAGAATAGAAATAAAAATTGAAAATCTTACAAGTCTGCACAAACCTAAAATATTCCCTTAGGTGGAGCGTTGACTTTGAAACTTAGGGCCCGCATAAATTTAAATATAATTGACCTACTAACCTAGTTTTTGGAACTAAGCTTACAATCTATAAGAAAATATCTTCCAATGTGTTTTTTTATACGAAGAACAGTAGAGAATAAATATTCTGACACTTAAATTAGGTTTAAGTGCTAAGAAATAAACTTTAAAGCCTTTTGACAAAAAATAAAAATGTAAAGGGTTTATTTAAAATATACCCAATAAAATTTGTGTTTTAGCCCAAAACAAATTTGGAAAAAGTTTTTTTCGGGACAGTGTCGTACTGGGGCCAGGGCCCACAGGGGATTTACCCCTAGGGGGCCCACTTGTTGAGTTTTTAAAAGGGGCCCAAACCCTTTAAGTTTTTTTAAGGCCCCCCCCTACACTACTGGGGAAATAACTGTAAAAGCCTTTTATGCTCTTTCCCCTTGCCCTTTTTACCTTTTACTTCTATCTTTTTTTTTTCATTTTCTGAAAATTAAATGGATTAAAAAAAAAACTTTAAAGGGCTAACAATTTCCCGGGGGCCCCCCGGGGTTTTTTCCCCATTCCCCCTTTGGGCCATCCGAGCCGGGTTTGGCATGAAATTTAAAATTTTTTTTGAACCCGCGCCGAAAACCCAATTTTGCCTCAAAAATTCCCGGGACAGCGCTTCACCTGCCTTTTTTACTGCTTTTTCCCTTTATTTTTTGGGACCAGCAAATCAGGCAGACACAGAGGGGGTTTAAAAATTTTTACCATGAGGGGGTAGGATCCCCATTTGGGTGCTAAAATCACATACCAACTTATTTTATTCCCTGTTTTTTCCCGAAATCGCCATTTCTTTGCTTTCTCACGTAGGAAAAAACACTGCTGTTTGTGTCTGCTAATTTTCCCGCAGACAGAAACAAAAATTTAATAGGATTTTTACACAAGAAAAGCAACTGGTTTTTGATTACCAAAGGGAGGGGTGGAGAAAGCAGTTTAGGAAACAATAAAAACACCCATTTTGGTTGGGGAGTTTTTGTAAAGATTTCCAAAAAAAATTTAGTTTATAAATCCTATTTGGGCCCCTTGCAAAGTAAAAAGGCAATAAAAAACCTCTTATTAGCTGTGAGGGGTTTTTTCAATTTTTAAGACCCCCCTTTCACCGATATTTTCATAAAAAAATTCTGTTTATGATCCCCATTTTCCCGTTGCAAGTATAGGGAATTTAAGACGACCCTTTATTTGTGTAAGGGTTTTTTCCCAAAAAACCCCCCTTTCCCCCCAATATTTCATAGAAAAAAATCTTTTATAATCCAATTTTCACTTGCCCAAAAAAATAGGGGTTTTTAAAAAACACTTTTTGATTTGCGTCTTTGGGGTACAGTTTTTTCAATAAGAGACTGTGAAAAAATCTTTTTCCTTTTTAATATTTTTATTTTTGAACATGGGGCAAACTAGAGGGGTAACAACAAGGGGGGGAAAAGGGACGGGGAGCAGAATACAATAAAAGGTCTTTTTTCCAGGCCCCGGACAACACAAAAGCGAGCACATCTCATCACAGGCCCGTAGGCCTCGTCGTTGGTTTTTGGTTCCCTGTGTCTCATTACTGAGATCGGGCCAATCCTTTAACACTAGTGATACGATCATAAAAATATTAAAATCAGGGATTGACAATTTCATAATTCGCAACGATTATATCATGATTGATCGTCGATCCCCATTAAAGCCAGGGAAGGGGAAACCGGGTTCTTTTTTTAACCCAACAGGTGGGGAGAAGCGGGAATTTACCATCTAAAACAGAAAACTATCTTTAAAATCTTAGTCAAGGCAATTAGGCAAGTCACAGAAAAAAATCACAGCCTAAAAAAATTTAAAATTCTTTCCCAACGGCAAACCAAGATAAGACTGGTACCACAGCAGGTAAAAAGCGGTAGCAGCTGCTACGGGGCCCCCCTTTGAAAAAAAGAAACACCGGAAATTAAAAGTCAGGTAACTGGCAGGGACCATATCACTTTTAAACCAGGACCAAAAAATTTGCAATGTGTCTAAATAGGCAAAATTTCTAAAAAAATTCGATTCTGACTTCCCCAAAATTTCCCACAAAATTTTTTTCAGTCCAATTTTTTCGGGAAATCACTTAAAAAACACTTTTCCAGGGGCACAAGCCGCATGCGTAAAAACTTGTGCCTGCTTAAATACAAGGGACTGGTTGTCTTCATACAATTTTTGGTTTTTGTAGACACGCATATACTGCCCCCAATCTTAGAATCCTTCACTATAAAATTCCCTGGCACTTAAGAGGGGAAAAAATACCAAAAAAAACTGAAGCGGGGAAAGACCTAAAAAAGTCATGGGAGCGAAAAACGAAAAAAACAACTGAGGCTCGGGGCAACACAGTGACGAGTGTAGGGGATGGCAGCAGCCACACACATATCAAGAGTGGCACAATGACATCTGGAGTGGCAAAACAGAGTAGCCAAGAGTGGCCAATACACAGTGGTAGGTTAAGCCAGCCACACACACATTAGGTCAAGGTGGGACAATGCTTCTGGAGGTGGCAAAACATAGTAGGCCACAATGGCAGAATACAGAAAATGGAGGTACCAGCGCAGCATGATCAACAGTGGGACAATGACACAGTGTGGGGGGTCACGGCACACCACACACAGCATGAGTCAACGTGGCACCATGACAGAGTGTGGAGGTCAGGAGCACCACAGCAGCACAAAAAGCGGGGTTCACAATAATTCTGGGGGTGGCAAAACAGTATAGGGCCCCAGATGGGACAATGACAGAAGTGGGGGACGGGAGCACAGCAGATCAAACATGGGGACAAGAACAGTGTGGGGGGCCAGCCACCACAGGCCCCATGAGGGCGACAGTGGCACAAACATTGTAGGTGGCAAAAATAGTGGCCACAATGGGACAATGCAGAGTGGGGGGACGGGAGCAGAAATGAGCAGAAGTGGCACTTTGACAAGTGGGGAGGGCCCGGGCAACACCCAGCACACATGAATTAGCGGGGCACAATCAAGTGGGGAGGTGGTGCAATACCATCCCGGTAAAGATGGTTGGGTGGCAGATGGAGAAACTGGCAGAATGTGGCACAGGGGGGTGGCGGCATCAAATAGGGGCGAGGCAAGAAATTTGAACCCAAACTCTTTTCTCACATTTTGGGGTGAGGGCCCAGGGCGATGTATTGACCCCAGGATTGTTTTGGGGGAAACCGGCCGACCACCCTGATTCACTTGAAAAAGGCTCGATCCACATTCCTAGACAAGCGGTTTCTTCTGGGTAATGATGCCCCCCCACACGAACACCCGCTCTGATGCCACACTACTGGCCGGGCAGGACACTTCCCACGAAAAACTGGCAAGTTGGGGGCCACACAACATTTGGGCTGCCCTATCCAGGGGTTTTCTAACTGGGTGGCAAGTGCGTCCAAGTAGGCCACGACCTTTGGTTAAGGGCTCACCGGTCCTCGCTGCGGGCGACTCCCCTCCTCACTAGGCGGTGAAGGAAGCTGCTCACAGTGACTCCAGACTTAGGTTGCTGCAATGGAGCTGGTACCCCCTCCTACCCCCCCACCTTCCCCCACCCACGGCAAATTACGGAGCGCTGAAAACCCCCCGGTCAACCTGTCAGAGGAGGGACGATGCCGCACAAGACAGGGGCCAACTGACAAGGGAGGATTCCCATATATTTGAGTTTGTCCCCCCTCAGCACTGGAAAAAGCTCCCTTTTTGGACGGTACGAGGGTCCAATGGGTGGAAACCCAGAAGTCACCCCCTCTCCCGGAGCTGACTTTTTCGCGTCCAGTCAGGCAATCACATGCTGCGGCCATCTGCTCAAGTGACTCCGAGATCCCGCCTCCATCCCCACTGTATACTGCCAGGGGTTTTTGGGGGGTCATCTGCCTCTCTTCCTCTTCCCCAAAACAACCCCTCCAGCCCCATCCCCTCTCTTTACCGGAAAAAAATCCCCCATTTCACCAAAATCTTCGCTCCAATGTCCTCCCTTCCTCCATTTCAGTCCCCACCGGACTCATGGGGCCGGGAAATGTGGTCCCCTGCCCAGACAGATTTTTTTCCCTCTGTTCCAGACATGAACAGTGGAATACGTTATTCATCCCGTATCCTGGCGACTGACAAATAACGTGCCTCCACGAAAGGGGCCCCAACAAACGCAGGTCCACTCTGAGGTGCCACGCTACTCAATTTTCTAGGGGGTACCCTTCCCCTGGATCTCAAAAAAAACGTTTAAAGGCCTTTCTCTATTTATACAGTCGGTCCAACATGTGCAGGGGGAAATTCCAATGGTGGAAACATCGCATATCAAAGTGTGTTGGGGGTGGCCGTTCTGCCACTGCAACTCGAGGAGGGTGTTCCTGGCTTGTAGGAATGGATGAAGTGCATGCACAGTTTCATGGCCATTTTCAGAATCCTCTGAAGATCGGTGGAAGACTTCAGGAATCTTTTCACAACCAGATTGAACACTTGCGCCATTCAGGGCGCATGGACCATCCCTCCTCAGTGCAGCGCAAACACCATGTTACTCCCATTGTCCGTCACCATGGTTCTGATTTGCAGTTGGCACGGAGAAAGCCACACATCGATTTCTTGCTGCATAAACGCGAGCAGTTCCCCCCTGTGTGACTTCGTTCGCCGAGGCAAGCCAGGTGTAGAACTGCGTGACACCGCTGTGCCCTACACATGTGGTATGATGGAGCAGTACTTGTGGAGGCTGAGATAATGATGGTAGTGGAGGAGGAGGAGGCGGACATTGGCACAGGAGCCGCAGTTTGACAACGTGGAGGAGAAAGCAGCGTCTCCTGTCCAAGTTGTTGGTGTGCCTGGGCAGGAAGCACATTCACGCAGTGGGCCGTAATGGACATGTACTGGCCCTGACCATAGTTACAGCTCCAGACGTCCACGCTGCCATGCACCTTGGAACAAACCGATAAGCTCAAGGACTGGCCCACCTTCTGTTCTACATATTTATGAAGTGCTGGTACTGCCTTTTTGAAAAGAAATTACGGCTTGGAACTCTCCATCTCGGCTCGGCACAAGCCATTAGTTCTCTGAACGGTGCAGAGTCCACCATTTGGAAAGGGAGGGACTGCAGTACCAACAACTTGGACAGGAGCTTCTGCACCTTAGGATGGTTGGACGCATACTGTTTTGCAATCGCCTCGCTGAACGACTGCTGGCGCCATGAGTAGCGAGGAGCAGGAGCATCTGGACCGGGAGATGATGGCAAAGAGAAACAGCTCTCTTCTGCAGAGGTGGTGGAGCCTTGACTGGCTGTAATGACATGCGTGCCACTGGCCGACGCTGCTGCTGTTGCTGCTGCAGCAGGTTGGACCACCACATCTGAGCCACGTTTCTCCCAGGCCACCGGATGGTGACGCTGCATGTGTTGACGCAGGGCCGTGGTGCCAAAGTTAGCTCTCTCGCCACGCTTCACTTTCTGCCCACAGATTCTACATATATCCATATTCGGCTCCACTGGTGTCTTAGCATAGAACTGCCACACCGCCGAGTATCTGATTTTACCGCCAACGCTCCGCACTGAGTGACTACTATCACCGCTGCCTTGCTGAGCCCCTGTGCCGCTACTTTATTGGACCCGCGAAGCGGGTTTTCTACCCCGTGGCCGCTTGGCTCCCAACCTCACACTGCTGTTTACCCTGCTAACTCAGGGCCCCACACAACCCACTTGCTGGCTGCCCCCGCTGCTGACGCGCAAGATGACGCCCTCTTCTCCTGACAATGATGAGGCCCTTGCTTCACCCGGCTCCCAAGTGCGTTCAGCTACATCATCATCGATTTGTGTTTCAACGTCACTGCTGTCCTCATCACTGGTCTTGGTATGCAGAGGCTGACCCCTCACAACTTTGATTTCCCAGCCCTCTCCACATCTATACTTTGCCGCCGACTGTAAGAAGCAGGGGATTTGGCTCCATTTCTTCGCTCCCAAGTAGCTGCTGACTGCCCTCCTCAAATTGTTCATCCTCGCTATATATTTGGCGCTGAGTCCAGACCACATAGTAGATCTCTGGCTGAGGGAACCGGATGGGACAGAGGCGGGTTGAGGACAGGTGAGGGCCGCTGACCGGCTCCCGGGCCATGCCAACTAAGGGTTGAGTCTGACGATCCCACCGACTTTTGGCTGGGGTTGTCAGATGTCATCTGGGAGGAAGTGGATGAGCTAGTCAACCAATCGAGAACCCTTGGGTTGCTGGTCAACACATGGCCGCTAGATGACAGCGGCAGTTGTGGCCTCACCGAGTGACCCCTGCTGCGATGTCCCCTTGCTGTGCTGCGACCTGGGCCTACTCCAGTAATGTTTATGCCACTGCCACTCGTAGGTGAAGAGCCTGCCACCTCTCTGTCTACATACTGTTTTTTTCAAAAATTTACAGACACTGTTTGATGAAGATATCTGTATTTTGATAAAATACACACCCTGTATTGGACCCCAAATGAACCCAGTAGCAAGCTTGGATAACCCTAGGATATAAATTGGCGCTCCACAAATGGGCAGGAAAAATTTACTTGTATGGCCGTTTAAAAACACTGTGTATTTTACTGAATATAAAAGCACAAACAGGCTTAATTAACCTTCGGTTATGAATTATATTACAGGCAAATTTGCTTCTTTGGCGGTGAAAAAGACGTTTCTGTCAGGAATCTCCTGCTATACCTTGGAACTTATTAACTGTGTTTGCCCTTAAAGAGGATGTATCGCTTCCTTAGTTCGGCAGATTCACACCGCTCTCAACTTCTCAACTCTGGAGATGCAGGGGTTTCTTCCCCTTCCAGCTAGGTGACATCATCCCCCCCCCCTTCATTGTGCATGCTGGCTCCCGAGACTCCCCCCCCCCCCCTCTGGGTCCACATGTCACTGTGTCTCTCCCTATGTAGTCTTATTTTGTAAGAGCTGTATACATACCACAGGCTGCATTGAATCTAGACTGAGCAACTGAACTCTTCTCCTCTCACAGCTGGAGATGCTCTGTGAACAGCACAGATCTCCCTTCTATGCAGGAGAGTTATGCACCGGGACAAAACTGTTATGTTTTCTCATTGTAGAATGTTTGCAGTCTGTTTCTGCTGGGTGTGGAGAGAGAAAATGCTATGGTCCTAACTCTGAGTCAGCAGGGATCGACACAAATTGTGCTATTTCCTGATTGTGTAAGCCCTTCAGTGTAATTCTGTTTCTTCTGCCTGTATAAAGTGAAAAAGTGACGGTCCCTTACTCTGAGTGACAGACGCAGCTCCATGAATCGACCAGTGGCTGTACAGAATGTAAATTAGCTCTCAGCTAGTGAAATGCAAGGAGGAGGGATCCAGAGGGATTCGACCAGCACTGGATATCAGTGTAAAAAAAAACACAAGATAAGGAATACTGTGAATACAAGACAGCTTTGCTAATGACATCCAATTGCAAAGTTGCTTGTTTTCACTGTCCCCTTATTCTGAAGACCATTTAATGAAATGATAAAACCCCTTTAAGTTTACCCTCAGTTAAGATGGTGGATTGTGTCTCAGCTGTTTGCCATCTTGTTTCCTGTTTCCTGTTCCTGGTTCCTATATAAACTCCTCAAACCTTTAGTTCCCCTGCTTGAGTATTTTTGCTTAGCTCCTGCTTTACAGTCCCCCTCGCCTTGGAACTTGCTGTCCGGGCCTTTTTTCCTCCTTATTGCAGTTAACCCTGCGCTAACCCATTGCCTGCTGTTGCTCCACCGTTTAACCTCGGCTCTTCGGACCAAGCAGCAACCAGTACCTTCCTGGAATCTCGCTATCCACTGCCTCCCTGTGTTTATACCTGGCCCTGCCATTGGATTCAAGCAGTATACACCAGTATCGTGACAAGATACTCAAGCCATAAGATGGAGTCTGCTGGGGCTGGGAGCCCGGAAGCTCGCTTCAAACAACTGCAAACTTCGGTGGCTAATATGCGCTCTGAGATGCAGGCTGAAGATCAAGTGTGACGCTTATGAAGGTCAGAATGCCCACAATATCCAAGTGTATGGGCAAGCCATTCAAGAGCTACGTGGGACCGTGCAGACATTAACTGACCGGATACTCCACCTGGAGAACCAAGCCTCTGGACCATCCACTTCGGTTTGCCTGAGTGGCCCTAAGTTGCTGCCTTTCAGATTCGGCGGAGACCGCGACAAATTCCGAGGATTCCTTAAACAATGTAGGTTATATTTTGATGCAAATCCAACGCAGTTCCCTACGGAGAGGTCTAAGGTCCTATGCATTATTATGCTGTTAACACATAAACCCCATTGCCTGGGCCAGCCCTTGATTGAGAACCAGGATCCAGGCTGAATCACCGGGAAGACTTCATTTGACCCCATGAGTCAAATGTTTGACGATCCTAAATCGTCGTGCTACAGCTGAAGCGGCTATACTAGCTTACGCCAGGGCAAACGCCCCGTGGCTGAGTATGCAAGGGAAAATTCAAGGGGTTTGGGCAATCGACACCGACTGGAATGACGCAGCGAAGATGTCTTTTTTTAAGAAAGGACTATGCAACGCATTAAAAGATGAACTTGCCCGTGCTGAGGCTCCGTTAGGTTTGGATGCTTTTAATAACCATTGCATTCGAATTGATACCCGACTATCAGAATGACGACAAGAGAAATGGGCTGCTTTGAATTATGACACCAAGCAGGCCCTACCTGTTCTTGTCTCCTTTCCCAAGGAACCCCAGGGACAAATTTGCAGAGATTCGGGAAGCGAGCCTATGCAAGTCGACTCCATATTGAAACGGAAAGCGTAGATAGAAGGCAGCAGCGGCTCCGGGAAAGTCTATGCTTTTACTGTGGAAAGTCTGACCACTTCCTCATCAATTGCCCTAGCCATCCACGGAGGTTGGTGGCAGCGATCATGGATCCTGACTCCTCAGATGGAGAATCTTGCCTCAGAGACTGAGTTATCTGAAAGAGCAGTTGTCCATCCATTTCATCAGTGGCGCCTAAATTTAAAAAAGAGAATAAGGACTCTCATTGCTTCCTTCCCATTAAATTTTCTGGCTAACTCTCAGGGGGTATCCATTTTGGCTATGGGGACTCTGGGCAAAGTGGCAACTTTCATGGATTTATCCTTTGTTCAAAAGCATGGGGTAAAATTCCAGAAAAAACTCTCACCTGTGGTAATGGAGACTGTAGATGGGTCTCCACTGAGCTCAGGGCCAGTGGACCAAGAGACAGTACCACTTGAAATTATTATGGCACCCCAGCACCATGAAGTCCTGTCATTCCTGTTGATCTCTTCGCCGCACTTTCCTGTCATCTTAGGCCTACCTTGGTTGCAATCGCTGAACCTGGTTATCAACTGGGAAACCAAGGAGATAAGCTTCCCAGCAGAGCATGTTCTTCCAACAGCTCAGTCTGAACCAAGCCCTGAAGATCCAGTTCAAGACAATAAAATAATGGAGCTACCCTCTGAATACAAGGAATATGCGGATGTTTGCAGCAAACAGAATGCCGACAAGCTTCCCCCCCACCGACCTTATGATTGCCCCATAGACTTGCTTCCTGGTGCATCCATACCCTTCGGTAACATCTACCCTCTGGCAGGTCTTGAATTAAAAGCCCTCAAGGACTATACAGAGGAAAACCTGGCTAAGGGGTTCATCCATCCTTCTTCTTCACCAGCAGGGGCTCCTATATTTTTTGTGAAAAAGAAGGATGGTTCCTTAAGACCTTGCATTGATTACAGAGAACTTAATAAAATCACAATAAAAAACTGTTATCCTGCCTTTAGGTCATGTTACAGACACTTTGAATATTGTGTCATGCCTTTTGGCCTTTGTAATGCCCCCGCCACCGTCCAACATCTCGTCAACGACATCTTCAGAGATCTTCTGGACCAGTTCATAGTCATCTATCTGGACGATATCCACATTTTCTCCAATTCGATGGAAGAACACCAGAGACATGTGAAACTTGTTCTGAAACGTCTGAGGGAGAATCATCTTTACATCAAAATTGAAAAATGTGAATTCCATCAGACAGAGATCCAATTCCTTTGGGTATGTAATTTCACCTCATGGTCCCACAAATGGACTCTAGCAAGATCAAAGCAAAAGTGGACTGGCCTACCCCCAGAAACATAAAAGAAAGTTTCAACGTTTCATAGGTTTTGCCAATTTCTATAGACGCTTCATCAAGAATTTCTCTGAAATAATTTCTCCTATTACACAGTTGACTAAGAAGAAAAAAATGCTTTTGTTTGGTCCCCCGCAAGCACAAGAATCATCTCTCTCCTAAAGGCCAAGTTCACTACAGCCCCTGTACTAATTTATCCAGACCCAGAACTCGCCTTCATTGTGGAAGTGGACGCTTCAGACTGTGCTGTAGGGGCTATACTTTCTCAGAGAATAGGAGACAAGTGTTTATTGCATCCTTGTGCGTTTTACTCCCAACGTTTATCATCTGCTGAGAGGAATTATGATGTTGGGAATAAAGAACTGTTAACTATTGTTGCAGCTAGAGATGGGCGAATTTCTCAAAAATTCGATTCGGTCACTTCGCCGAATTTTCCGACAAAAATAAATTCGGTCCGAATTACTTCGGCACGAATCGTGTTAAAAAGCATCTATTTCCGGCTGCACAGAGCCTGCAGGGTGCTGTAGAACGTTGTGCCATGCTTAAAAAATGCCCGAGGGAGCTTGGTTTGGTCTTCTATTACAATGTTGTGTTTTTGTAAAACCGCAGATGACTGCCCGCCCCCCTCTTAGAATCGCTTCACTATAAAAAATTCCCCGTGGGCACTTAAGAAGGGGAAAACTGACCAAAAAAACTCAAGCGGGAAATTAGCCTGAAAAAAGTCATGCCGCGAAAGCTGGAAAAAAACAACTAAAGAGCCAGGGGGCAACATTAGGGGACAAGTTTGGAGGGACCGGGGCAGCCAAAACCCAGCATGGGGTCAGGCAGGGCACAATGCCCATTCTGGAGGTGGCAAAACTCGGGGAAACCCCCACAGAGTGGCACAATGATGAAAAACCCGGAGTTCACGGTGGCAGCAGTATGAGTCGGGCCCAGGGGCAAAAAGAAATCGGGAGGGGGCAAAAAGTTTTACCCAACAAGTGGAAACAATGATACAGTGTAAAGGTCCCGAAAAGCAGCAGCATGAAAACAGGCAGTGGCAAAAAATGACATTCTGGAGGCGCAAAACAGTTTTGGGCCCCACAAAGGTGGCCCCAATCACAAAAGTGTGGTTTTTCCACACAGAAAGCAGCATAGATCGGGCCCAGGGGCACAATGACTTTCCCGGGGGCGGCAAAACAAAATTGGGCCACAGAGGGGCCCAACCAATCAAAACATTGGGGAAAGGTCACGGCAGCAGCAGAAAAGAGACCCAGGCAGGGGCAAATGACTTTCTGGAGGCGCTAGAAAGTATTGGGCCCAAACAGATGCACAATCACACAATGTGGAGGTCACGGGGGCAGAAAGAAATAAAGATCAGGCAGTGGCCCCAATGCTTTCTGGAGGCGGCAAAACAGTATTGGGGCCACAGGGGTTCACAATCACACGTGGGAGGTCCGGGGGGCAGCAGAAATGGGGTTTCCGGAAATGGCACAATGCCCTTTCTGGAGGGGAAAAACAAAAATTTGGGCCCACAGGGGTGGCAAAATGATACAGTGTGGAGGTCACGCCAGCGGGAAACATGAATCAGGAAAGTGGCACAATGATTTTTCTGGAGGGGGCAAAACATTATTAGGCCCCGAGGGGCCAAAACCCACCCAGGGGTGGAGGTAAACGACAGCAGCAGCATGAGATCGGGGCAGTGGCACAAAAAACATTCGGAGGGGGCAAACAGGGGGAAGCCACAGATTTGGCACAATGACTGAGACGGGGGCCCACGGCGGAGCAGAAAGAGGTCAGCAGTGGCACAATGACAAAAGGTGGGGGACATGGCAGCAGCCACAGCAGCAGCATGGGCCCAGACAGGGGCCAAAATGACACAGTGGGGATGTCACGGAAACAGCAACAAAGCAGCAGCATGGGGTTCATAGATTGCCCAAAAAGAAAGAGTGTTAAAGGTGGGGGGGAAATACCAGTACCTGGTAAAGATGGGGGTTTGGCCAGATGGAGAAACTGTCACAGATTTTTGGGGCATCGGGTTTTGGGTGGGGGCATAAAGAATAGGGGCGAGGCAGGTTTTTTTGGGAACCCAGACGATGCCAAAGGCATTGGGTGGGGAAAAATCCTTCCCGACCCACGCCTGATTCATCTTGACAAAGGTCGGGCCCGTTCCTTTTTTTCCCGTGGAAAAGGGCCGGGGTTTCTTTTTGGGGGTAACGATGGACCCCCGCCGCACGAAAAACCCGCTCTGATGCCACACAAACGGCCGGGAAGGACAGCTTCCTGAAAAAACTCGGAAATTTTGGGCCCCAAACACATCCATTTTTTGGCTGCCCAGTAGCCGGGCGGATCTTCTAACTGAGGTGGCAGAGGGGCTTTCCAAGTGGCCAAAAACCTTTTGGGTTCAGGGACTGTTTCCCAGGTTTTTCCCTGCGGGCTGCTGCGGGGCGACTGCCCTCCTCACTGGGCGGGTGAAGGAACCCTCCCTCATCAGGACCCAAAATTTATTTCCAAACTGAGGGGAGCGGGTACTGCTCCTACCCCCCCCCCTTTCCCCCCCTGCAGCCCGGCAGTAGAAACATGACCTGAAAACCCACCGGTCAGACCTTTTCAGAGGACGGACGATGCCGCACATAGGCAGCACCCAACTGATTACAGGGGATTTCCCCATAGAAATTTGATTTGTTTTTCCCCCTCTCAATAGCGGGGAAAAAAGGCTCGAATTTTGGCCCGGGTTAGCGAGGGTCCAATGGGGTGGAGACCCCAAATTTCTCCCTCTCCCGGGATGCGGGACAAATTGGGCCCTGTCACTACCGGGCAAATAACATGCTGGGGGCCCCTCTGCCAATTGACCCCCCGGGGGGCTCCCTCCCTCCATTTCCCAAACTGTATACTGCCACGGGGGTTTGGGGGGTCATCTGCCTCACCCTACATCTACCCCCTTTCAGCTGCTCCTGCCCCTCCTCTCTTGTCACCGGGGTTTAAAAAAATCCACTCATTTAAACCAAAAATGCTTCTGCTCCAATTCCCCCTCCCCTCCCTCCATTTCATCCCCACCGGACCCCATGGGGGCCACGAAAATGTATTTCCCCAAAACTTCTCCAGCCCCCCCCTGCCCAGACAGAATTTTCACTTTCTGTTCCGGGGACATGAACAGTGGAAGGGGGTTTTGGGTTATTCACCCCGGGGTCCTTTTCGACTGACAAATAAGGGTCCCTCCTCGAAGGGCCTCAACAAACGGCAGGTGTCACCAGACCCTGCCACTGGCTGACATCAAAGTTACATGGGGGAGCCCTTCTGTCTGCCGGGATCATAAAAAACTTTAAATTTGGCCCTTTTCTCTGTTCATAATCGGTCCCAACATGTCCCGGGCAGGAAAATTCCCGGGGGAAAAAACATCGAAATACAGAGTGTGTTGGGGGAGGCCTTTTCTGCCGCTGCAACTCGGGGAAAGGGTTTTTCCTGGCTTTTAGAATGGATAAAGTGCATGCACATTTTTCCGGGGCCTTTTTTTCAGAATGTTCTGAAGACGGTGGAAGACCCCAGGAAAACCTTTTTCGCAACCAGATTGAACAAAGTGCGCCATGCAGGGGAATGGACCATCCCTCCCCCGGTGCACACAGACAAACCCTTTTCCCCCCATTGTCCCCCCACCGGGGTTTCCCATTTCAGTTTTTGCGGGAGAAAGCCAACAACGATTTCTTGCTGCATGAAAGCGGAGGGGTTCCTCCCCTGTGTGACTTCGTTCGCCAGGCAAGCCCCGGTGAAAAACTGCGTGACAAAAACCCGGGGTTTTGCCCCCCATGTGGTAAGATTGGGCATACTTGTGGAGGCCCAGATGGGGTGGGGTGCAAGGAGGGGGAGGGGGCAGACATTTGGGGCCCGGGTGCAGCAGTTTGACAAAGTGGAGGAGAAAGGGGGCGTCTCCTGTCCAAGTTTTTTTGTGTGCCCGGGCCCGGAAGCACATTCGCCCGGGGGGTAAAAGGGCATGTAAAAGGCCCTGACCCGTAGTTACAGCTCCAGACGTCCGCGCATTTTCCCGGGCCCTTTGGGAAAAAACCGATAAACTCAAGGACTGACCCCCCCCTTCTTTCTACATTTTTTTTGAATGCTGGGACCCCCTTTTTTGGGAAAAGAAATTTCGGTTTGGAACTCTTTCCCTTCGGTTTGGGCACAAGCCATTAGTTTTCTGAACGGGGGCAGAGCCCAACCATTTTGGGAAAAGGGGGGGGACCCGCAGAACCAACAACTTGGAAAAGAGCACGGGCCCGCTGCGCACCTTAGGATGGTTTTGGGCGCAACTGTTGTCTCTTTGGGAAAACGCCTCGCTAACGACTGGGTGGCGCCATGAGTACGAGGAGCAGGAAACCCCTGGACCCCCGGGGGTTTAAGTCCCAAAAAGAAACAGCTTCCTTCGTAGAGGTGGTGGGGGCCTTGACTGGCTGAATGGCATGCGTGCCCCTGGGCGTGCTGCTGTTGCCGCGGCGGCAGGATGGACCACCACTCTTAGCCAAATTTTTTTCCCCCCCCACCATAGTGCCCTGCATGTTTGACGCCCGGGCCGTGGGGCCAACGTTTTTGCTCCCGGGCCAAATTTTTCACTTTCTGGCCAAAAGATTCTACATAAACCCCCCTTTGGCTCCTTCCCGGGGTCCTTAAACAAAAAACTTCCACACCGCCGGTATCGGGTTTTTTCCGCCAAAAAGCTCCGCACTGAGTGACATTGCCGCCGCCGGCCCCCAAATCTGCTGAGGGCCCCCGTGCCGCTACTTTATTGGACCTGCGAAGCGGGTTTATTACCCCGTGGCCGCTTGGCCCCCCACCTCACAAATGCTGCCACCCGCTGACTCACGGCCACACACCCACTTGCTGGGTGTGCTGCCCTGACCGCCCAAACTGACGCCCTCTTCTCCTGACGATGATAAAGCCCTTTCCTTTACCCGGCTTCCCCCAAAATCGGGCGGCTACATCACATCTATTTTTTTGTTTCAAACAGCACTGCTGTCCTCAAACACCGGGCCCTTGGGAAGCCGAGGCTGGGCCTCTTTACAACATGACCTCCCTTGCCCCTCCCCACATCTATACTTTGGCCCCCCCTACCGCAAGAACAGGCATTTGGCCCCATTTCTTCGCTGCCAAGTACTGCTGACTGCCCCCCCAAAAATTTTTCATCCTCGCTTTTTAGTGGCGCTGAAGGGGCCCCGAACACATAGTAGATCTCTGGCTTAGGGAAAAGGGGTGGGGAAAAAGGCGGGCTGAGGACAGGTTTAGGGGCCCCGACCCCTCCCCGGGCCCCTGCCAACTAATGGTTTTTGTCTGAGGTTTCCCCCCCCCCTCTTGGGGGGGGTTTTCAGATGTCAACTGGGAGGAAGAGGGTTTAAAAAATCAACCCAAACAAGGGAAACCCCTTTGGGGTTTCTGAAAAAACACACACGGGCCCCTAGATGACAGCGCAGTTGTGGGGCCCCACCGAGTTTAAACCCCCGCTTGCGACGTCCCTTTGCTGTGCGCGACCTGGGCCTGTTTTCCCGGAAAGTTTGTGGCCCCCGCCACTCGCAGGTGCAAGCCTTTCCCCTCCTTTCTGACATAAATGCTTGTTCTAAAATTAAAAGACCCCTGTTTTTTTGATGATAAAACTGTAAAAATGATAAATTCAAACCCCGTTTTTGACTCCAAAAAGAACCCCGAAAAAGCTGGGGAACCCCTTTGGGTATAAATTGCGCTCCACAAAATGGCCAGGAAAAGTTTTAAATTGTATTTGTCCCTTTAAAAAAACTGTGTTTTTCTAAATGTAAAAGCACAAAAAGGCTTAATTAACCTTCGGCAAAATTAGGCACAGGAAAAAAAGTATATATTTTTTGGGTTTTTAAAAAGACGGTTTAAAATTTTTTTCAGCATACCAGCAAAACAACGTTTAATTAACCCCTGGATGTAAAATTTCGCCAAAAAAATTGAGCCGCACAAAACCCGTAGCTTTGTACTTTTACAATTTCGGTTTTTTTATTTCCCACAAAAAGAGATACATTGGGAAATTTAAACCCTTTTCTTTTGAATTAGGCCCACAGGAAAAAAAGTATATATTTTGGGGGGTTGAAAAAAGACGGGTTTTTTTTTGTCCAACACACCACAAAACAACGTTTTAAATTTAAACCCCGGAAAGAAATTGCACGAAAGAATTGAGCCCCACAAAATAGTAGCTTTGTAGCTGTTTTCAATTTGGGGTGTTTTCAACCCCCACAACAAAAGATATAGTTTTTAATTTAACCCCTTTTCTTGTGAAAATTTGGCTACAGGAAAAAAAATTTTATTTTTGGCGTTTAAAAAGACTTTTTTTTGGGGTCAGCAAAAACCACAAAACAACGCTTAATTAAAACCCCCGGATGTAAATTGCCCAAAAAATTGACCCCCCCCAAAAAAAGTAGCTTTTTTGAGTGTTACAATTTCGTGTTTTCTAAGCCACACAACAAGAGATACAGATTTAAATTTAAACCCTTTTCTTTTGAATTAGGCTACAGGGAAAAAATTTTTATATTTTGTCCCTTTTGGGGGCCACAAACCGCAAAACAACGGGGGTTAAAAACCCCTGGATGTAAAATTTTTCCAAAAGAATTGAGCAGCCCCAAAAAAGGGAAGGGGGGGGGTAAATTTTTATTTTAAAAAAACCCGTTTTTTTAAATGAAAAACAAAAGGGAAATGGCTTTTGATTTCCCACTTGGGTATTGAATTTTAAATGTCGCTCAGTGGAAAGAAAACTGGGTTTTTAATCCAATACCCCAAAAAATTAGAAATAGGGAAAATTTTGAGAACCATTTCTGAGACCAAAACTGAGACACCCCACAGAAATCGTATATAAAAATCAATTCTTTATAAAAGCTATCAGCCGCGGCAGCACTTCCCCGATAAACACAGGGGAGAGGAGGGGGAGCTCCCCCGGGTTTGGGGCCCCGGGCTTATATAGTGCGGGACGTTACAGAATCCCACCGGTCTCTGATTTGGGTTCAAATCTGCACAAAGTAAAGCAGGCTATGCCCTTCTTTTCCCCCCAGAGTGCTTTGGGCCCCCTGTAGTCCCCATGTCCGCACCCCATTTTATCAATCAAAAGCACATTTCGTTCACCCGAAAGAAACCCCAAAATTCATTTCTCTCCGAACCGAAGTTTTTCCTTGAAATTCAAAAACTAATTCCACTTCTTTAGAACCCAAAATTCCCCCCTTTCCTATTTGCACCCTTTTAAGGAAGGGGAGCCCTTTCATCTTCAAGGACCCACAACAAAAATATTCAAAACTGACCACCAAATCTGGAATTCGAAAATTTTCCTCCCAAGTGTCTACCCTCCTCGTCAAGCCGTTGGAGTATTTTCCTCAACCAAAATTCAATTTTTATAACCCTCAAAAACGGGGCCCGACCCGTAATGGCAAGGCAGATTTTTTATCAAAATGTTCTCCAGTATTCCCACACCTGCAATTTCCCCTAAAAACCATTGTTCCGGAGTCTAATGTTTTTGGGGAGAAATTTTGCATGAAAAGGCCCTTTGCTCAAAGGGGATAAGAGAGGCCTTTTACACCGACCCCCCTATTTCCTCACATCCACCAATGAGTACATTTAGTGTTTAAAAAAACAAAGTGGACCCAGGGGAAAGCAGTTTTATAACCGGGAAACAGTAAGACGAAATTCTAAAGCTAGCCCACAAATTCCAAAATTTTCCGGTCACAAAGGAGACAGAAGACGCGGGAATTTTTTACCCAAAAAAATTTTTTTGGGTTTGGCCCAATTATCTACAGGATGAAAAGAATATGTAAAAACAGGGTGACATCTGTGTAGATCAAGACCCAAAACCGTTTTTAAACCCTAAAGGTTTTTTACACCCTTTCCCGGGTCTCCTCTGCCCCGGGGGTTTTCTTTTCCTCCATGGATTTCCCATCGTAGATCTACCACCTCAAAGGGGGGAAAAAATACATTCTGGGGTTTTTTGCCCCTTTGACTCACCAAAGCATGTAAACCGGGGCCTCCCCTCCCCCCAAAGATACAGCGGATCTCAAAAATTCCCCAGAATGTATTTCGTCTGCAGGAGTCCCTGATGAAGTGTTTCGGGATCGGGGGGTTTGCGGGTTTACACCCAAAATTTTGGGGGATTTTTTGTTCGCACGGGATTTTTGTATTAATCTTTCAACCGCCTTTCCCCCACAATCTAATGGACAGACTGAATGCACAAATCAGACACTTGGAAACATACCTTTTATTATTATTAAAATTTTTATTATTATTTATTTTTTTAGCGCCATTGGGTTTTTCCCCCGGGGGCTGTACATTTTGAGGGGGTTACATACATAACTTACATAACGAGTAAAATGATAAGTTTTTAAAAGACAATTGGGCCCACAGAGGGAGAAAAGGACCCCACCCGCGAGGGGTTACAATATAAAGGAGGGAAAGAGACGGGGGTGAGGGGGGGATATGTTTGTGGAGGAATAGTGACAAGGTTTTGTGAAGGGTTTAAGGGAAGCATGAAAAAAATTAGTTTTCCCGGTTGCCTTTTTTTGCTGGTGAAAGGGAGGAGAGTCTGATGTTTTGGGGGAGTGGGGTTTTCCCAAAATTTGGGTGAAGCACGGGAGAAGTCTTTTGGGGGCCGTTGTGGGGGGGAGCTGATAAGGGGGGGCAAGGAGAAGGTCCGTGGGAGGGGGAGTGCGCGAGGGAGATAATTTTGGGAAAATTTGGGCAGAGATGTATGGGGGGGAGAGGCATGGAGCCTTGTAGGTTTAAGGATAGAACTTGGGAAAAAGAAATTTTGCTGGGCAATGGGAAAACCAGTGAAGGGATTGGCAAAGGGGGGGAAAATATTTGCCATTTAACAAAAATATTGGGTTATCTGCTTCCTGTGGCTAATTTTTTATACAAAAAATTCCCAAAAAAGCCTCCACCAAAAAGACTCCCCCTTTTTTGCCCAAAATTTTGGGGTACCAAACCAAAATTTTTCCCAAAATTTCCCCGCGTTCCACATATTCCCCACTGCCCCGGAACGGAAACTCTGCACTACAAACAAAAATTTTTCAGCTACTAAATGAAACACTAGAGAGGGGTTTAAGAAAAAATTTTAAAAAAGATGGGAAAATAAACGTCGCAAACCAGGGACCAACTTTCAAAGTGGAGGATAAGGTAGGCTTTCCCAAAAAGAAATTTAAAAATTAGAGTTTTCCCTTTAACCCAAAATTTGGGGCAAATTTGTCGGGGGCCCTATAAGATCATCAAGATAATCAAATCCCCCTAGCTGTTCGGGCCCCAAACTCCCCCCCATCTATGAAATCCATCCTGGTTTTATGTGTCTCTAAAATAAAACCTGTCCCTTACAAACCCCTTTTTCCCGGGGCGTGTTTCCCCCCCCCTCCTGATGGGTGTGGAGGGAAAAATGGTCAAGAGCAGTTTTGGGGTAAAAGCAAAACTTGGACTCTAGAATTTTTAGGAACCCAAAATACAATTCCTTATTAAGGGGGCAAGGGAAAAGGGGGAAAAAATTTTTTTGGGAACCTGCAAGTAACATTAATGCTTTCCCGACTATAAAGCAATTTTTATCAGAGACATCCCCGGGGAAAAAACCCAATTTTGGTATCCCAGAGGCCGCGGTTTTAGGTGGATTTAAAGTCAAAATCCCCCCCCCTGCTATACCTTTTGGGAAATTATTAACTGTGTTTGCCCTTAAGTTTGCCCTCATTTTAAAATGGGGGAAAAAGTTTTCTCCCCTGGTTGCCATTTTTGTTTTCCTGTTTTCCTGTTTCCGGTTTATTCCCCAAAATAAACCCCCTCAAGCCGTTAGTTAAATTTCTTTAAATATTGTGCTAGCTTTCCCCTTTACCCGTCCTCTCGCCTTGGGGAAATTGCCATAACCTTGTTCCTCCTTAATTTCAGTTAACCCTGCGCTAACCTATTTCCCCCGCTTTTGCCCCACCGTTTAACCTCTGCTCTTTGGACCAAACAGCAACCATTACCCTTTTCCCGGGATCTCGCTATCCACCTGCCCCCTTTGTTTATAACCCCGGCCCTGCCCTTTAATTCCAGCAGTAAAACACCATATTTTTACGTTTCTTTTTGTGAAATACAACAGCAGAACAAAAACCTTTAAATTTAAACCCCTTGGGTCTAAAAACGCAAAAAAAAATGAGCAAACCCAAAAAATTTCCCGCTTTTTAGCGTGTTAAAAGGTGGTATATTTTCGGGACACAACAACAGAAAAACTTGTTTTAATTAAACCTTCGTTTAAAAATTTCCCTTTTTTTGGGGGTGAAAAAAAATTTTTTCTTTTATTGAAACCCCAACAGCAGAAAAACGCTTTAAATTAAAACCCCCGGGGTGTAAATTGCGCAAAAGAAATTAGCAACCAAAATGAATAGTAAATTTTGGGTTGTAAAAACGCTTTTTCTTTAAATGAATACAACGGAAAAAGGGTTAATAACCCTTGGAATTCAATGGCCCGTGGGGAATAGGGATTAAAATATAATTGCAAGGCTGCAAATTTGGGTGCAAAAACTGGGCTTCAGTTCCAATACCCCAAAAAATCAGAATTAAATTTAAGAGAAACAGTCTCGAGACAAGCTGAGACACCCCCCAAAAAAAATCGCTGAAAAAAATGATTTTTTTATATAACTATCAAACAGCAGGGCGCCCCTTTCCCCCTAATCATTACATTGAAGGGCATGAGCTCCCAGCGTCGCCCCCCGGGACTTAATAGTGCGGGACGCACAAACCCCGCTGGTCTCTGATTCTTCATCTCTGCACATGTCATGCGGGCATCCCCTTCTTCCCCCAGATTTTTTTCCCCCATGAACGCCATGTCCGCTGCCTTTTTACAATAAAAAGCCCCTTCGTTCCGCAAGTACCCCAAACTTCGACTTCGTTCAGAACTAAATTTTTTCCGAAATTCTAAACGAAGCCCATTTCGTTAAACAATTCGCCCATTCTAGTTGGGGCAACAAGAACACCCCAAACAAGAACACAGAGTTCAGCTGGCAGGGCCCAGTTAGAGTGGGTGAAGCCAGGGCTCCCGTCATCATCTATTAACCGTTTTCATGCCCCTTTCAGCAAATGAAAGGGGGCCCCACCCATTACTACTTCTTTTTTTTAACAACTTTGGGGCCCCTTTTTTTGTTTGGGGCCCCTACAGGAATACTGCCCTATTTGCACTCCTGGCATCCATTTTAAAGTAGCCCGACCCCAAAACCAACAAAAATGCCCTTAAGGATCATCATAATAAAAATTTGCAATAAGAAATTGACTATTTTAAAAAAAACTATTTTTCCAATGCTGGTGCTGCTACAGCCACTTGCCATTCTACTGCTGTCACATTGCTGATGTTTTTCCACAGTGACATTAGAACATAAAGAAGACACAACACATGTCCCCAGTTAGTCAACGAGCCCTGTCTCAAATTCCTGCATTCTACTGTCAATTTGTGTGGGTGGAAGGAAATTGCTGATTTTTGATTTGGAACGTGGATCAAGGAGCATGGGCACCCAGTAATCGCTGTTCATTTTGATGACCTTGATGCGTGTGAAATAAGCTTGTTTTTCAATAAGACTATTGGTTTCTTTTACAGCGGCACAACCCCAAAACCAGCACAGATGCCCTTATGGACCCTCAGAATAAAAATTTCTGAAGAAAAAAATTTTGAACCAAAATTTTAATGAACAGGAGGACATTGACTATCACGTCCTTTACCGCAGCTGACCACAAAACTCACAGATGCCCTTAGGATCCTCAAATAAAAATTTTTAAAAGAAATAAGTATTTGAACCAATATTTTTGTGAACAAAAAAATTGACTATCACTGTCCTTTCCGCAGCATCCCCAAAGCCACCAGATGCTCTTATGGACCTCAGAAATAAAAATTTTGCCTAAAAAATATACTTTTTCAAACAAATTTTTTTCCAATGCTGCTGCTGCTGCTGCTACGGCGACTTCCCATTCTACTGCTATGACGTTGTTGACGTTGTTCCACAGTGAAAATAGAACGTTAAGAAGACGCAATAGATGTCTTCAGTTGGTCAATGAGCCCTGTCTCAAATTCCTGCATTCTACTGTCAAATTGAGAGGGTTTTAACGAAATGCTGACTTTGGATTTTGGAATGTGGATCAAGGAGGGTGGCCACGCAGTAACCACTGTTCAACTTGATTGCCTTGAGGCATATGACATTTGAAATGAGTATGTGATATAAGCTTTTTTTCAATACGACCTCTACTATTGGTGTCTTTTACAGTGACATTTCCACAAAACTAGCAAAAATGCTGTTACTGATCATCAGAATAAAATTTGCAGGAAGAAATTAATATTTCAAACAAGATTTTTCTGAATAGGACATTGAGTATCGTTATCTTTTACAGCAGCATGACCAAAACAGCAGCAAAAAAGACCTTTTGGCGACTCAATAACATTAGCAAGAATAAAAGAGTATGTGAATTAAGCTCTTTTTCAATATGACCTTTACTATTAGTGTCTTTTACAGTGACCTGACTACCAAACCAGCAAAAATGCCCTTACTGACCATCAAAATAAAATTCGCTGGAATAAATGATTATTTCAAACAAGAGTTTTCTGAATAGGACATTGACTATTGCTGTCTTTTAAAGCAGCATAACCCAAATACCAGACAAAATGCACTTATGCACACTCCCAATAAAATTTGCACAAAGAAATTGAGACGGTTGACGGGGAGGTCCAAATGATTCAGCAATGCTGACAGCTGGGCCGAAGCAGTGTGCGAAAGCCAGAAGTGTGAGCTAAGACCTCGAGCCTTCCTCGGAAGACAGTCAAGACCTGGGTAGCGCTTGAGAAATTTCTGCCTATACGAGAGCGCTTGTCCCTCCATATGAAATTCGAAAAAGTCTGAGATAGCACCACTGCATCCTTATGCTTAAGCAATAATGGAAATCTTTTGCAATGGATATTGTCACATAAACTCGTCATGAATGGGCTCAAGGAGTTCAGTCTCCTTTCCGTGAGTGCGGACGAAGTGAGCTTCACTTTGAAACACTGGTTGACGCTCCAGTTCCACCTAGGTGCCCTTTTCCTTGGCTTCCTTTTTCTTCCTCTCATTTTCCTGGACGCGCTGGAGGAAACTCTCTCTGCTCTTGGGATGGCGAATGTGCTCCACATGAATGTTTATTCATGTGGCAAGGGTTTTACCATTGATCTGCTTGTTCACAATTATACCAGCAACATGCTGTTTAACATTGTAGATCCTGGTACTCCCCCTATTTTCCCCCTTTTGGAAACCCCTTTCACAGAAACCTGCCCCCAAAAAACCAGCAGAAAGGCCTTTTATAAAAACGAAAAATAAAATCAGCGGGGAAAAAAATGAGTTTTTAAAAAACCCAAGTTTTAAATTTTGAGTAAAACCCTTTAAATACATTTCCCTTTTCCCCAGCTGAAAACCCCCAAAAGGGCAAAAAAATTTACCTTTTCGCCCTTTAAATAAAATTATCAAGAAAAAAAAAATTTTTTTTAAAAAAAAAATTTTGGATTATAGTTTTTTTTTTTTAAAGTAAAAATACCCCAAAACGGGAAAAAATAAACCTTGCGGAAAACTCTTGTAAAAGAATAAATGCCTGTTAAAACAACTTTTTTTTTAAATAAGATCAAATTAAAAGTTTTTTTTAAACCAGCACCGGGAAAACCAAAAAACCCCTTGACCCCTTTTTAAAATTTTCATGAAGAAATGAAAAATTGGGGAAAAAGGGTTTTTTTTTCAAAAAAACCCTTTACTTTTGGGTGTTTTTTTAAAAGTCTCCAAACCACAAAACCAGCAAAATTACCTTTTGGACACTCTGAATACAATTAGCAGTAAAAAAGGCGCTTTTTTGAAAAAAAAATTTTTCCAATAGGCCCAAATTTCTTTTTCAAGGGGAATTTGGAAAAAAACCCGGGCTATTAATAAATAAACCCCCGGAAACCCGGGGGAAACAAAATCATCAGATTTTTTTTCCACGCTTGTTTTCATTTTGAAAAAAGCAAACGACCCCAAAATTCTTGGGGGAAAAGAGGGTTTAACTTGGGTCTTTTACCCACCCCCCAGCGGCTAAAATCTTTTTCCGAGTTTAACGTTTGGCTGCGGGGGCAGGATAACATTTTTTCAAATGGAAAGTCGAGGGGAGCTGGGGCCTTTTCATCCCATTTTGGACACCCGGAATCGATTGGGTCCGAAACATGCCCAAAAAAACCCATCTATGTTGAGCTGCAGTATTTGTGGACCAGGTTTTAAAGGGGTTGGGGTCTGGGTGTGTCCGTTTTGGGGTGCCCTCCCCTTCCCTGCTTTTGGGTGAGGGGGGTAAGAAAAGATTCCCGGGAGGTCACCCATTGGGTTTTCCCTGCCACAATGCCTGCGGCTGCTGTTTACTATGGTTTACTTGCCACCTCGCTGTCACATTCTGTCGTTTTTTCACTGTGTTATTAGAACATAAGGGCAGACGCAAAAAAATTGTCTCAAGTTGATCAATGAGCAGGGTTTTAAAATTTCCCCACCCTTCGACTTCTATTTTTGGGGTTTGGAAGGAAAGTGTTTGACTTTTCTCTTTGTCCCAATGGGTCAAGGAGGGGGGGAAAACCCAGTAACGGGCGGTTTCATTTTGATTGCCTTGAGGGCGGGGAAAAATGTTGAAAGGAAATGGACCCATCCAACACTCTTTGTGGGGAGATGCAGCCAGGATTTCAAAACCCCTCAGGGTAAAGGGACACAAAAACAGATTTTTCCTCCACCTCAAACTGTGCCAACCCTTTCCAACGCAGGGGGGGGAAACATGGGTTACCGTCTTGTGCAGCCATGCCTCCTACTTCCCCTTTCCCATTCTTCATCCTTAGCATCACCACAGCCCGGGCTAGCTTCATATTTTTGTACTGTGAAAACCCTGAAGCACCACCCGCCCCAGCCCTGGACCCCAAAACCCACCGAAAAACAAATAGTGAACAAAGTCCCAGCCAGCTACATCCAGGACACCGGTTTACAAAAAATTCAATAAAAATTCCATTCTTTATTTTAAACCCGGATTAAAAACAATCCAGGGAGGAAAGCTATATTTTTAAGCGCATATTTTGGAAACAGGGCAGGCCACCAAAACCAACCGCTTTTTTGGGAGAAAAATTCCCTTTTTCCCGGGGTTCACGACAAAGGGAAATTTATCTCTGAAACGCGTGGGTCAAAAGGGTGGCCTGCCATCGTGCCAAGAAATGTGTTTAAAGATTAGCTTTCCTCCATTTTTGGGTTTTTAATCCGTTGAAAAATAAAAGAAAGGAAATTTTTAAATTTAATCTTTGAAAACCGGTGTCCTGGATGTACTGGCTGCACTTTGTTTCCATACTTTTTCTTCGGTTTAGGACTCCACCCTGCCGTGGGTCCTGGAACTGGACTTTATCTACAAATGGGGGAGCGGGTTTTAAAAACCATTTTCCCCCCACCGCCTAACAAAGACCTATAAAGTTGGGAAACTGTCCCGGGCCTTCTAGATCCGGTTGGGGGGAGGTAAGGCTCTGTGTCCGCATCTGTGCCGCCAGTTCCCAAAAGGCAACATTTCCAAGGCCAAAAGCCCGGCAATGCCAACATTTAGGCTTTTGAACTTTTGGATTGGTTTTGGGGGGAAAGCGTTTCTTTTTGCTCCCCCCACCTGGTACAAAAGAAGGGTGGCTTTCTAACTGGCCGCTGTACAGCGGGGCAAATTTAAAAATGGTGGAAGGAGAAAGGGTAGGGGGTGTTCCTCGGTTGGGGGTGATCCCGGGGAACAGTTTGTGGCACTGGGGCTGAGCTTGCCCCATCCCCTCCCGGGACATGGGGAGCAGAGGGGGAACCCTTTGGGCTTGGAAGTGGGGGAGGAAGAGGAGGGCCAGAGGTTCATGGTGGTTGGGAAACCAAGGACCTGTGGGCCTTTTTTTCCCCAAGAACCCCCCTTTCTTTTGATGCCTTTGGTTTAGATTTCAAAGTGCCAACATGTTCATGGGGCCCTAAATGGTGCATTGTTTGCAAATCCGCATAAGATATTGGTCAGTGCATCAGAGGCTTGATAAAAAAAAGGCACGGGCTTCACAGGTCCTGGACCTTATCGTTTACGAAAACCAAATACTTTTTTTTTTGCGCCACCAAAATGATCATGGCTGGCGGATTAATTTCATCGGACCCTTTTGTGGGGCCCCCCTCTTTTCCCTTTCCCGAGGCCCCGACCCGCACTGACACTACCCCATATCTTCCTCCTCCCCCAAATGGGTGAGGTGCTCACAACAAAGGCTGCTGAAAAGACCACGTTGTTTCCCAATGTCATTATCAACATCATCCCTCACACAGTGACTTTTCCCCCCCCCAACAGTTTTTCATCCTGAAGCTTTCGGGCCCAGAAAACCACAGGCAATGGGAAGGCATTGCCCCATGACTTGGGAATTGTGGGCCCACTGAAACCCCTTTTTCCTCCCCCCCTGACGGTATCAGGGTTGGGCGTCACAGCAGGGAAAAAATCCTCTTTGGCCCCTTTATCTTTTTTAAATGCCTTGTTAACCCCCAAACCCCATTTTTTTCATCAAAAATCTTTTAGAACAAAGGATTAACCACAGTGGTGGTACATGGGTTTATATGTACAATGCTTTTGCTTCGGTTTGGACGTTTCTTATGATGGGCCCTTTTTTGGCCATACTTTAGAGGATGAGGGTAAAACCACGGGTTTCAGGTTGCGTTAAAACCCCGAAGAACACATTGGCGATGCTTTTCATTACTGAGATTCACAGGGCACCAAAACCGAGTGATGACACCTGACTGCCCGCAACTGACATTGCTCGCTTGTTTTGCCCAGAGCAGGAAAGGAGCACCTTCTCCTGTACCTCTAGTCCATGTCCTACCCCCATTTTTGCTCGCTTACTACCTGTAGTTTGCTCCATTTCAAAAAGAAAAATAAAAAAAAAGGTCTAGTAATTTTTTTACAGTCTTTTATTGAAAAACTGTAGAAAAACAGAAAAATCACAGGAGTTCTTTAATCCCTATAATTTCCAACTAGCAACTAGGATTATACATGAAAAAAACTTTGAGATTCTTAGTTCACATGTTTTGATCAAAAAATGTTTAAGCCACCCACAGCTTACAACGTGATCTCAAGGGGTGGTCCTCGCTATCTTTACCTCCAATAGTCCAAATTCAGATTCAATTGGGGCAACGACCTCCATTATCCAGAGGAAAAATAAAAAAAACCAACCTTCCCAAGCATACTGCACTGTTTTAAACACTTGTGGAGGTGGGCGGGGTGCAAGAAACCAAAAAAGGAGCCACCCCTTTTCCCCCTTTAGATTAAAAGCAATATTGCCAAATACACGTTAGTTCTGCACAAAAAGACATTTCGAAAAACACAATGTGAACCGGGGTGCCATGGCATGGCTGTGCATAATATAATATATATATTATAAAAAAAGCATACCATTACCTGGCACACCACTGCAAAAAAGGGGCATACAATACAGGAAACCTCCAAAGAAGCATTTAGCATCTACATACATGAAAAAAAAATTTGAACTTATTCACATGTTTTGTAAAAAAAAATTTAAGCCACCACGGCTTACAACTATTTCCAAGGGGGGGGTCCCACGCTATCTTTACCTCTCAAAGAGCCCAAATTCAGACTTTTAAATAGATTAGAAAAAAGAATTTTTTTTCTATTTAATATCTGTGAAATGCGGTCTTTGGAAAACCCTAACACCAAACAACAGTGTTCTTCCTTCATCCCTGGATTTACAACTGTCAATTAGGACTACAATTGGAAATTTTTTTTAAGATTTTCTATAAAAGCACTCTTTTCTGACTACTGACAACCAGGGGGGAAAAAGAATTTTTTTTCTGCAGAATATCTCTAAATGTGGTCTTTTCCCCAAGACAACCAGGAGTACAAATAGAATTTTTTCTATGATTATCTGATATGCAACCCCTTTTTGACAATACAACCAGGAGACAAAAAGAATTTTTTTTAGAATATCTTGAAATTTGGGCTTTTCCCAAACTGACAACCAAGAGTACAAACAAAAATTTTTCTAGGTTTTTCTAAGGCTGCAGACTTTTTTGACAATAGGGGTAGAATAAAAAAATTTTTTAGGGGAAACCTAATAAATTGGTGTTTTTTTGACAACCAGGATACAAATAAAATAAACCCGTAAACAGTGATTTCTTTTAAAAAAAGATACAGCTGTGTATGATGCAGAATTTTTCCCCCCAACCAAGTCCCCCCCCCCCCCCCTTTTCCCAAACACGCTTGCAGCAGTGCAGGGCAAAGCAGAAATAAAATATGGTGCAGCTCACAGTGATTTTTATAAGACATATGTCGATCAGAAGCTGTTCCCCCCCCAACCCAAACCCCCCCGCAGTAGACGTTCAGGGCAAACGCCGTTTTCCCAACTCAAAATAATACTGCTAAAATTGCTTAATCTTGCGTAACCCCAATCTAATTTAAACTATCTAGCAGCCTTTTAAATGGTTAAAATCGGTAAATAGTGTCTGGGACTTTTAGAAAAGCAACAGAGAGAAGCGATCCTTTTGTTCACGTGTGGAAGCAATGGCACCAACCAGAAATACAGTGCATAGAAAAAAAAAAGGGGCATGGGAGTTCTTGACCCCCCTCTGTGCCCTACACTGATTGGCTGGCTGCCAAAATTTCAGAAATCTGCAAAAATGGCGCAATTTGAATCTGCGATAGCGTTTTTTGGTAAGTTTTTAAGGTAAAAGATCAAATCGAATTGAGAACTCGATAAACGTGAAAATCTGCTTGATCACAACTAACTTATTCAAATTTATCAGAAAAATTTTTAATTTGTCATTTTAAAAGGGCTTTCTATACCAGACAGTTCTTTAAACTTGAAATAGAAATGGTAAATAGCACTTAAAATACATTTTTCGCGGACGCTAAAAGTCCGAGATGTAGAATATTTTTCAATCACATCTATCCGCAAACAATTTATTAAGCCAAATTTATATATATATAAAAAACTAGCTGCCCTCAGGTAAAAAAAAAATCAAGAAAATAGAGCTGAAGTTTATGTTAAAGAAACAAACAGAAGAAAAGTAGCAACATTGATGTTTATGAGTTTTGACATCACTTTGGCATTATACTGTACTCTTGTATTATCAAAAAAAAAAATCAAGTGACTTTTCTCATGGGAAACAGCAGAAAGTGCAAATGTTTTTTTCCAATCTTTCAGAACTCATGTGGCCTTTAGCAAAACACTTGACCTTTTGTAAAATAATTAATAAAGTAACAGAATTCAAACTAATGAACATATTGACGATAAATGTAATATTTCCTACTCAAGGTCTTCTCTTGTCTTCAGCAAATTCTCATTATCATAGCATTGTTGGTAGCTTTAAAACATTTTAGAGTTACAATTTAAAGATTACTGCACAAAGGTATAGGGGATTTTACAATTCTTTAAAAAATGGCTACTGTTCCTCCCTGGCTTAAGATGTAAAAAATTAACTGACACCTTCCTCTTCTGTCACTGCTGTTTCTACCATTTCATTGTTACTGGAGTTCCAGTGTCCCCTGCTTACTGCTAATAGGTAGTGCTGCACTTTGGAATAGGATAGGACCTTTTTAGACCGATCCAAATTTTGCAAGCAAAATCTGGGAAATCGAACAACTAGAGATGGGCGAATCGATTCTAAAGAAGTGGAATTCATTTAGAATTTCAGGTAAACTTCAATTCTGAATGAAGTCAAAGCTTGGGGTGATTTGCGGAAACGAAGCATGTTTCTAATTGATAAAATGGCTGTAGGCACATGGCGTTACATGGGGCAAAGAACTCTGGGAGGAAGAAAGGAGTACCCTAAATGACATGTGCTGAGATTGAAGCACAATCAGGAGACCAACCACACCACCTGGCGGGGATTCTGTGTCGTCTCCGCACATTGATTAGTCTAGAGGCCATGATTCTACCTTTCTAATGATCTCGTAGAGTTGTGCCGTGTTGTAGTTCGCTACACGCTTCTGTTAGAAAAAAATAGCTGGAGATCTCACACAAAGGAAAGAACTTTTATACAGACAGATTTTTGGCAGGGGGGTCAAGCTTGTATCAAGAGAGCCTTCTCTTACGTTTATAATTCGAATTTCTGTGAGGTATTTGAATTGAAATGTCAGTGTGCGTCCAACTTCAGCTGCATTTCATTTTAATACTATATGCTCCGTTCTTGGGAGCACATTGAATATCCAAGGTTATATAAGCTGTTTTTGCTAGGTTGTATTCAGTTCAAGATGAAAACAGCTTTTTTACAATCCACATGAGCTGATAATTTTTGGCAGCTCGTTTCTTTTGTGCCAATTTATATACAAAGGGTTAATTAAGGGGGTTTCTGCTGTGTAGTCAGTAAAAGAAAGGTTTTTTTCAACGCCAAAGATGAATATTTGCCTGTAGAATTATTAATATCACGAAGGTTAATTAAGCATTTTTTGTGTTTGTTAGTCAGTAAAATAAATGGTTGTTATTTCTACGCACATAAGAAGAAATTTTGCCTGTCAGCTTAATTCATATCCAATTGTTAATTAAGTGTTTTTTGCTGTTGTTGTCAAGTAAAAATTATATACACATCGTTTTATACTCACGCCCACTTGCTGTTAATTTTTGGCACGCTTCATTTCTTTTGCGAAATTTATATCCAAGGGTTTAATCTAAGCGTGTTTTCTGCTGTTGTAATCAGTAAAATAAATGGTTGTTTTTCAACGCCAAAGAAGAAATTTTTCCCTGTAGCATAATTTATATTCCAGGTTTAATTAGCCTGTTTGTGTTTTTATTTCAGGTAAAATACACACAGGGTAGTTTTTTTAACACGGCACTACAAGTAAATTTTTCATGGCCATCTGTGGAGCCGCCGGATTATATCCAAGGGTTACCACATTGTTAGTGGGTTCATTTTGGAAGTCAATATACCAGGGAGTGTATTTATTATTCTACAGTTATCCTCTTCTATTTAAACAGAGACTGTAAAATTTTAATCAAAACTGTATGTCAGACAGAAGAGGTGGCCTGGGCTCTTCACATCGCGAGTGCCAGTAAGTGCACTAAACATTCCAGGAGCAGGCACAGGTTCGCTGCACAGTAAAGGGGTAATGGCAGCAGGGGTGGACTCGGTGAGGCCTGAACTGCCGGTGTCATGTCAGCGGACACGTGTTGATCAGAAACCAAGGGTTCGTGCTTTGGTTGTGTAGGTCATCTAATTCATCCCAGCTGGACACATCTGAAACCCTAGCGGTGGGTTCGTCAGATATAACTCTTAGTTGGCACTTGGCACGGGAATAGATCAGCGGCCCTCACCTGTCCTCAACCAAGCCTATGTTCCATTAGGGTCCCTCGCCAGAAAACTAGTATGTCGGTCTGGGCTCAGCGCAATATTCAGGAGGAAAACAATTGTGGACTGTCAGCAAGCTACTTGGCAATGAAGAGGTGGGGCTGAAATCCCCTGCTTCTTGCAGTATTGTTGTGGAGGTTGGCGGTGGGAGTTTTTTGCCGAGCGGTCAGCCTCTGCATACCAGGTACGTTGAGCGGGAACTGCAGTGATGATCTATACACTCATGAGGTAGTAAACGTGGGGTGGTTTGAATCCAATTTTTTCTGCGTTATCAACCAGTTTGTTCAATGCAGCATATGGAACCTGAACTGAAAGGAGACCATACTACAGGGAATGTTTTAGGTGCTTATTTTTGCTTTCTGTGCCATTGTGAGGGAGGAATTCATACAAAAGTGGAATGGGACAGACACAATAAAGAAGCAAATAAGACAAATGCTGCAAAAAATGGGCTTTGTATGAATTCTTCAGTATGAGGAATGTTGAATGTATGTCCTCAAACTTACAGAAACTAAATACACAAGTTCTTATGGAGGCCCTCTCCTGTTACGGTGGAAAACAAAATTACATCCACACAGATTCAGTAGTTTAACTTAAAGCAAGTTTATACACGTTCATTTGTTCATGAACAGATAACACTGGTGCTAAGGAAATAGTTAGCTGAAACTATTTATCCAGGTGTCCAGATTTGAAAAGGCTGTGGAAATCCTTTAGCTGCATTTGTAATGGAAAAGGGCTCTCAATACAACCGCCTCCTCCAAAGAACTATAAAAATAAAATATTACTAATAATAATTTTTAAGAGCTATAGAGAAAGAGTTTCTTTCAGCCTCATCTGTCGTCATATCGTTGTACCGTACTCTTGTATCCGTCCCTTGCCCATGATCCTTGCAGGCTGTGTCCTGACCTTACACTTGTCCCCGGACTACGAGTATGCCTTCGATTTTTAATACCTCGCTACTAACTTGGCTGCTACCGACAAGCAAGTCAAGTCAGGGGTAGCAGACCCTGGTAGTCTCCCGCATGGCATGCAAGTCCTTACCGCTTTGTGGCAGGCTATGGTGAATAACCTGGACATACTTTGAACCGCAACTCTAGCGTGGACAGTTGCCATGGCTTGCGGGTGGTACAGGTGGATACACTACACTGTCCGTGACATCTTGAAGAAGGTGGATTGGACATTTATTCTTTCCCGTAGTCTGGCCAATGAAATTACGCTTGTCCGCATGAATGGCCGAGCTAACAGCAGGTGTCTCGCGATGAGCTGCCACTGTCGACATTCATATTACACACGGGTGTACTCCCATTCCGCTTGGATCATCAATCAAATCATTAATGTCCTTTCTCTGTTCATAGCGAGTCGTTCCAACTATGGAGGCTGGATTCCAATGTTTGGAAATGTCACATTTCAGCCTATGTTGGGGTAGGGCAGGTATGACGCTGCAGCATAAAGAGGGTGTGTTGGCGGGTGGTAAGAACATTTTTTAAAAAGGCTTGAATTGCATATGGGTGTAAGACTTGAAAATCCAGATTGTATAATGTATGCATGCAGGGTGCAGTCTCAGCCTTCTTCTTCGCAGCGCCGACACAATGTTCTTTTCAGCGTCTGTCACAATGGTTCTAATTTTCAGTTGTATGGTGAATAGCCACACAATGGATGGACAAATTGCATGAATTGAAAGCATTTCCTCACCCATGTGGTCTTCGTTCACCCAAGGGGAATACTCCTGTCCACTTGTTCATCAAATATCGTTATTGCCTTTCTCTGTTCATCAACTTTCCCCCTTTTCATTAATGATTCCCCCTGTTTAATATATTTATTCACATGTTATCAATGTCCCCATGTTCAATAATTTTCCATTCTGTTAATATTTTTATAATCACTGTTTATCACCTAATTTCCCCCCACTGTTAATCAGGGTTTACTGTCTGCTATGTACCTGGACCTTTCTGTTACGTTACCTGACCTTTGAATCTCCGCCGCTGCCGGATATCCTGTTGGCTTGAACTTTGGACTTACGAGTTTCGTCTTACGATTCGGTACCTTGGCTTGACACCTCGGCTGCCACCGCAAGATAGTTGCTCCAGGGATAGCGTACCTAGTAGGGACCCGCCGCTGAATAGTCCATCCTGCCTTGCGGCGGGCTCTGGTTAAAACGGGACCTATTTAGTCTCCTCTCCTGGCGTAGGCCGCTTGGCCACCACTTCGGGTGGGCCAGAGAGCCATAACCGTATTCATTAAAATAGCAAGAGTGAATGCCCAAGTTTCCTGGACCTGTTCTTTGAATGGTGCAGAGTCCACCATTTGAAAAGGGGAGGGACTGCGAACCACAAACATTGTCAGGGAGCACGGTCTGCTTTTTGCATTGGGGATGGCTAGATGCTTACTCTGGACTCTTGACCATTTGTCTAGGTGACGACTGCTGTAAAACCATGATGGGCCAGTAGGAGAAGGTGTGTTCTGGCCCGGTAGACGATGGTAATGACAAAGACAGGGAGTTGTCTTCGGCAGTGGTGAGTGAAGATTTGACTGCCTTGAAAGGGAGGCGGTGCAAACCTGGGCTTGATGCTGCTGTTGGGTAAGGTTGGCCACACATCTGAAAATCGTTTATGGTGACATACTGACCTTCGATGTATATGCAGGGCCGTGGTGCAACGTTTTTTCCCTGGTCAAGCTTTACTTTCTGCCCTCAGATCTACAGATTCAACCCTTCACTCTGGTGATCTCATCAAAAAACTGGCACACACGCCAAGTAGGTGATTTTACCACCAAAGCTCCGCACTGACTGACTGTTACCTGCCGCTGTTCACGGAGAGACCCTGTGCCGCTAATTTTCTGGGACCTGCAAAGTGGTGGGGTCTTTATTAGTGGCCGTTTGTTTAATACCAATCTCGCACTGCTTGACACCCTGTGACTCGGCACACTTCGACTTAAGGGCTGCGACAATGCCTGAAATTGCTAAGCTGCCGCTGCTCTTCTCCCATTGTTATGATGAAGCCCTTTGCTACACTGTAGGTCTGGGTCTGCTGATTGCATCACATGGCTTTCAAACCACCAGTATGCTGATGACACCCATACTTTACATCTCCGGCACAGCATTAAAAACTATTCTACTGTCCAAGTCCCTGTTTGTCTGTCGTCCAAATCCTCCTTCTGCTCCTCCCGTCTCCTAAAACTTAAAGGAGAGAAAATGGAATGCTTCCAGGGCCGGGACAATGGGTAGTCTAGGGTAGGCGACCGCGTAGGGCGACACTTCATGTTTAACTAGAGCACCAGAATAACTTGTCCCAGCCTTGCTTGCTTCAAAAATCCAGCTCCCAAGTGTGTTCGGCTAAATCGTATTAGTGTTTGCCTATCACCACTGTACTCTCATCGGTTTTGCTGTACATAGCCTGACTTTACTTCCAACATTTCCCCCACGCATTGCAATCTCCTCTTCACTATTTGCCCACTTCTGCAAGTATGCAGAAGTGTTTCCCCAACATTCTATGCTGACTCACTGTCTACAAATAGTTGGTCATCATTGTTAGTGGTGCAGAGCCACAGTCAATTGTAGTCTATTGGCTTGTGGAAAGCGAACAGGACAAAGGCGGGTTGTGACGGGTGAGAGATCCTCACCTGCTCCCGGGCCATAATAACTAGTGGGTTGTGTGGTTGTGTGTCAAACCCACCGCTCTTGGCTGGGGTTGTAGATGTCATCTGGGAGAAAGTGTATGACCTAGTGTGTGGTCAACAAATGGGCCGGTAGATGTCACCGGATGCTGTGGCCTCGCAGGTGACTCCTGCTGTGGACGTCCTTACTGTGTGTTGGATCTGTTGGTGGCTCTAGGTAAACTCATTCTGTGTTCTTTGACGATTTGGGTAAGATCAAAACCATAGCTTGTTTTTTTCCAGGCTTGCGATGCATTGACTTTATCAGGCCTGCATTCCCGCTTCGGTTTTGTGGTCAGTTTTGCCCCGTAAGTGCCCAGGGGATTGTAGGGTGAAAGCAGATTCTAATAGCTGCGGCAGGTCACTGTGCGTGTAATACTAAAAACACTGCATTTTTAATGATGACCTAAACAAGCTCCCTCTGCATATTTAGCATGTCAACAATGTTCTACAGCAACCTACAGGCTCTGTGCAGCCAGGAAATGCTGTTTTTTATCGAGATTCTTCACGAGTAATCTCCGGACAAAATAACTAATTTTGACGGAAAATTCGGCGAAGTCGGCGAACCAAATTTTTGAGAATTTCGCCCATCTCTACGAGCAATCAATCACCAGTCACTAGACAGGAAATTAATAATACACTTCCTTTTTCCTTTATGAAAAAATGCTGATGATTTGTTGTTTTTCTTGTTAACACTTGCAAAAATGGGGACTCATCTAACATGCCTTACCATATCACAAAATTGCTCAAATAACCTCCTTTTTAGTCACATTCTTAAGCTATTCATTGACTCATGTGCCTGCATATATTAAACGCAACTACTGAGGCAAGTGACTGACTCATAGTCACGTGAGCAATAAACAGGACTTAACTACTAAGCAACCAAAAGAAGTGGGAAATCCCTTTAATAACCTAATAGTAGAAAAAGTTTGAGAGGTACATTTTGCATGTTCCACAGGCAAGATACAAAATATGCTATGCATAATAATAGAAATATACTATCCCACCACTATATTCATTAAGGGCGACATGTCCAAAAATTTTCTTCACCGCGGCAGATTTTAGGCGCACTTAATCAGTGTAAAGTGCTCCTGAAAGTACGACACTTTCAAAAATCTGCTGTATGGATATAACTTGCCATAGTAAACGTAATGCACCGAAACAGGTATTGCATTGCACAATTGCAGCACATTGCTTTTCATTAGTAGTGTATGTAATGTGCCTAAATAGGCGCATTGCGTTTATGGAGGCGCACAGCGTATCATCACTACTATATGTAATGCACCCAATTCTGCCGATTTTTTTTACTCGCTAGGGGGCACTGATACACAGGAGTTAATAAAATCCAAATGCAGCCAAACTGATTGGTGGGCGCTTCATAATACAGATGGACAATGACCCAAAACATAAATCCAAAACATTTACGCATGCATTTCACTTGTTAAAGAGTCTGCCTTCAGGACAGAAGGCCCACAAACTAATCAGCAACAGAAAAGCGCGCTCTGCAGATAAGCAGGGGTCAAGCGGTTAAAAAAAGAAGGAAAATCCAGCGTATGGGATGTCCATGATTGAATACTTTAAGGCAGTCACAGCCAACAAAAGAGGTTCAACCTAGTATTGAAATTAACATTTTATTTTATTTTATTTGTATTTTAACTATAAGGGTATGTCACAAGGTGTACTGCGGCTTTTCTGTACGGGCCACAAGTACTCCATGCGTACTGCAGGCCCGGGGGTCCGGCAGCACGCTGGCCCCATTGACATGCATTAATCAATGTGCGCCGTAATTGCCGCAAATAAATGATTGTTCGCTTATCTCCCCGCTCGAAACTTTACTTTCTGTAATGATAGTATTGTTCGCGCGGGGGGGACGAGGCGTATTCTTTAGAATCTCCTATGAGAGGTATGAATCACCGTAATTGCGGCGCGCATCTCTTTGCATATCAAGCGCAAATACGCAGTGAAATGCGAGCTGAAATTACGCCATGTGAAAATAGCCTAACTTGAATATGTTTCAATAAACAGGTACAGGAAACAAAATTTTTGTCTGTGTCCAAATACTGTAATAGGTCCTTACTTTGCTTTTCACTTATGATGGACAAAAGATAAACATTTTAAAAAACTGCAACTATGTTATTCCTTGTAGTGCTTACTTGGATTCCATTAAGGTCCCATGGTGGGAAGTGGCACACATTTTGAGATCACTGTAATAGCACATGTGCGCTGCTGGCTCTTTTACTTCTCACTGTGGACTAATGGACTTATAGGAGATGCCATGCTAGGTTGTTTCTATGAATAGTTAACTGTTCAATGCATATTTATGAATCAATTATAAAGAAGTTTACTTATAAAAGAATTACTCTTGTTATGCATTGATTCTGATTGTAAACGTAATTAAATGGAAATAGTATCATGCAGACAATTAATTGTGATTACCATTACATAAACCAAAGATATAGCAGAAACAGACATATCATATCTAACAGAAATATATCAAACTAGACTAGAAAATGTCCCCAAATAGCTATCACCACATAAACTTACACATTCAGAAAAAAAAATATTTTTCTAATGCCATAAAAAGGGAAAAAAATGGGACATTTGCTGGGCATCATTACATAACCTAAACAGGGGAAAAACTTGTTGATCTGCTGTTACACTCTAATGGTAGAATAAGGTTTAACAGAGTCAGTTATTATTTTTGCTTCACTGCTGCTGATTTAAAATAAAAAAATCTAGACTCACCTTTCTCCACAGTTCCATACAGTTGGAAAGAAGCAACAAAGCACATACCTGGCGTAGCTACATAAAGGCCGGGGGACTTGAAATGCCATTCTCATCATTTCAGGAGTGCCAGCAGTCTAGCTTCCATCAGACAGACACTTATCACATATCCTATAAAAAGCTGGTAAGTTGTCATAATGGGAAAATTCCTTTACGTCTCCACACACACTATTTTATGACTTTTTTAGTTTACTAAAAATACCTAAAAATTGTATGTATTTTTATACATCCTCATCTGTTAGTTTATTTTTTAAATTTTTTTTTGTGGCATATTTTCAAATTAATGTCACAAATTACAGGTACATACATTTTGTATTGTGTTTAACTAAAATTAATAGGGAGACAGTGTATGATGGAAGGCGCTTCGAAGGAATGATCGAGCTCGTTTTTCAGGTGTATAATGCACCTGAATCCTATGAAAAAGTGTTTTTTGGCGCTCATAAATGGTTTATTTTGTTCATTGAGCCTAGCCATGGCGTGTTTGGCGCATTATGAACTTAGGCCGCATAAGTAATGCGCCAAACATGCATAAAGGCTAAGAAAGGCTGGAAATAAAAGAAAAGTCATTTGAATTAGGTATGTCAGTGAAATAGAAAAACTATGGTAAGTGATCTTGCTTGATTGGTTCACAGGTCACCAGAAAACCTGTGGTTGTGATGGCTCTTGCTGTATGTAGAAAAAAAGACGTGGCGCAGCATTATAAATATATTTCAAATTTAATGTTATAAAATTAAAAATTATAAAAATCTATAACAATATATTCAGTGGGTTAGTTAATGTAAAATTAGTTTTAGATTCTCATTTATTTTAAATTTTTTATAGGGAATTTTTGGGATGTTATATATTTTTTAAATTTTATATGATAAATTTTTATTAATTTAAAAAATTTTTTATTTACAGTAGTTTGAAATTATTGAATTACTTTTTATTATTGTACTTGTGTAAAATAATTGCAAATCTGCCCCACTTCGATCCTAGGTAGGCAGACCACTTTAAAATAGGTCTCCCTGTTCGGGCAGTAATACGCCTATTTTTGCCGAACCCCATTATATATGGGGGAATATTACGAGTGTGGGCAACATGCCCCCAAATGTCCAAAAACCCCCCCTCATGTTGGTGCTTTTTAAAAAAGTGTTGGGGGTCAAATGAACAAATTTGTTTAGTTTTAGACATTTTGTTGCTCACTTTGGCGCTTTTTTGCCAGAAAAGGGTGAAAAACCCGATCAAACATGTCTCCTAATCCCATTTAGACCATGGGATTTTTTTGTGTTGAGCGTTTTATTATCGACAAATTTGAAAGGGCACATTTTTTTATGTTGATCGAAATTTTTAGACATGCGAAAATTTTAGGTTTAAAATCGGCATATTATTAAGTTGCCCCTTTTTCGGGCTTCCCTGTCATTTTGGGGGGCCCCCAAATCAACAAAAGAATAAAACAGGGGGGATGTGTGTTGGACGTCTGACTGGATGTGTATGGTTGGATTGGCTGGAAAAATCACTGACCGTTTTACTAGAACGCTTTCTGTTCCCTCAGTGTCTCTCAGCGTTCAGAGCAGAAGGACGTGCGCTCTGCCGTGCAAAAAAAGCTCACGAAATTAAAAATTTTTTTTCACGAGATAGCTCCACTGTTGCTGTGATCTTAAATTTAGTTGATTAGAGTTTTTGGAAGTTTTTATGTAGTTAGGTAGAGATTTTAAAGGAGCATCTACCCTGTAAAGTTTCCCGGGGGATGGGGGGAGGCGGAGGGGGGGGCCCCGGGGCGGAACCCCGAAAGCTTTAAAAAGAATATGGATAAAAGTTCACAAGATTAGTGTAGACATTGCATGCAATAGCTTTTTTATTAAAAGTTTTCTATTGAAATATTTCTGGATATTTGGGAGCCTGAAAAAATTTTTATTAGGTAACATCTTTTTAGTAAAATGCGGTCCCCCTTTTTTTAGGTGCAAAACTCCCCCTTTTTATTTTTTTTATACATTTAAAATTGGTGTTCATTTTCAATTTTGCCCATTCCACCGTTGTTCATTTTATCCACCTTGCAGTTAAAATAGAATCCAGCAATTTTGTAGTCAGCACAGGTTGATAGGTGCCAAAAATACCTTGTATTATCTGAATACTTTTCAGATAGTGTTTTTTGCACTTTTGCCAGTTTCCCGATTTGTTCATTGGGGGCACCTTGCACTTAAATGTGAAACCAGCAATTTTGTTAGTCACCCCAGGTGAATTGAAAGGTGCCAAAAATACCTTTTATTATCTAAATTTCATTACAGATTTCGTGTTTTTTTGCACTTTTGCCCAGTCCAGATTTGTTGATAAAGCCACCTTGCAGTTAAATTTGAATCCAGCATTGTGTAGTTACCCAGGTGAATTGATAGGGGGCCAAAAAATACCTTTTATTTTCCGAATACATTTACAGATAAAGTGTTTTTTCACTTTGGCGCACCCAAGCTTTTTTCATTGAGGCACTTTGCATTTAAATGTGAATGCAGCAATTTTGTAGTCACCACAGGTGAATTGAAAGGTGCCAAAAATACCTTTTATTATCCGAATACATTACAGATATGTGTTTTTTTGCACTTTGGCGCACTACAGCTTTGTTGATAGAGCCAACCTTGCCCGTTAAATTTGAATCCAGCCCAATTGTGTAGTTACCACAGGTGAATTGATAGGTGCCAAAAAATACCGTTATTATCCGAATACATTACGATAGTGTTTTTTGCACTTTTGCCCAGTCCAGATTTGTTGTAGAGCCACCCTTTCAGTTAAATTTGAATCCAGCAAATTGTGTAGTTACCCCAAAGGGGAATTGATAGGTGCCAAAAAATACCTTTTTATTATCCGAATACATTTACAGATACGTGTTTTTTGCACTTTTGCCCAGTCCAGATTTGTTGAAGAGCCACCTTGCAGTTAAATTTGAATCCACAATTGTGTAGTTATACAAGGTGAATTTGATAGGTGCCAAAAAATACCTTTTATTTCCGAATACATTTACAGAAAACGTGTTTTTTGACTTTTGCCCAGTCCAGATTTGTTGATAGAGGTAACCTTGCAATTAAATTTGAATCCATCAATTGTGTAGTTACCCCAGGTGAATTGATAGGTGCCCAAAAAATCCTTTTATCCGAATATTTACAGATACGTGTTTTTTTGACTTGGGCCCACTACAGCTTTGTTCATTGAGGCACCTTGCACTTAAATGTGATATTGCAAATTTTGTAGTTTTTTGTAGTCTCAATGGTGAATGTGTAAGGTGCTAAAAAAATCCCTTGTATTATCCGAATAAATTTCAGATTACGTGTTTTTGACTTTGAGCGCCCTACAGCTTTGTTTCATTGAGGCACCTTGCATTAATTGTGAATACTAGCATTTGTGTAGTCACCACAGGATAAATTGATAAGGTGCCCAAAAATACCTTGTCATTATCCAATACATTTCAAGATACGTGCTTTTTTCACCTTTGGGAAGGCCAGCTTTGTTGACGAGTATCTACTTTGCAGTTAATTTGAATACAGCAATTTTGTAGTCACCCACAGGGTGATTGATAGGTGCAAAAATACCTTGTATTATCCCAATACATTTCAGATAGAGTGTTTTTCTACAATTGGCGCAGGCCAGCCAGCTTTGTGATAGATCTACTTTGCAGTTAAATTTGAATATTGCACTTTTGAAAGTCACCACAGGTGAATTGAAAGGTGCCAAAAATATCTTTTATTATTCCGAATACAATTACAGATACGTGTTTTTTGCACTTTTGCCCAGTCCCAGATGATTTGTTGATAGAGCACCCTTGCAGGGTAATTATGAATCCAGAAATTTGTGTGTAGTTACCTAACAGTGAATGGTAGGTGCCAAAAATACCTTGTATTATCCGATACAATTACAATACGTGTTTTTTTTACATTTGGCGCACTACAGCTTTGTTCCATTGTGGCACCTTGCTCTTAAATGTTAATATTGCAATTTTGAGTCACCCACAGGTGAATTGAAAGTGCCAAAAATACCTTGTATTATCCGAATAAATTTCCTGATACGTGTTTTTTGACTTTGGCGCACTTACAGCTTTGTTCATTGAGGCACCTTGTCACTTAAAGTGAAAATACAGCAATTTTGTAGTCACCACAGGTGAATTGTAAGGTGCTAAAATACATGTGTTTTTTCCCAATACATTTTCAGATATGTGCTTATTTTCACTTTGGCGCAAGGGCCTGCTTTGTTGATAGATCTACTTGCTGTTAAATTTGAATATCAGCAATTTTGTAGGCACCACAGGGTGAATTGATAGGTGCCAAAGAATACCTTGTATTAGTCCAGAGTGCAATACATTTCAGTTACGTGTTTTTTCCACTTTGGCGCAGGCCCAGCAGCTTTGTTGATAGATCTACGCTTTGCAGTTAAATTTTAATACAGAATTTTGTAGTCACACCAGGTGAATTGAAAGGAGCCAAAAAATACCTTGTATTTCTGAATTTACATTAAAGGATCGGTGTATTTTTGCACTTTTGTGCCCAGTCCAGTTTGTTGATAGATCCACCGTCTGCAGTTAAATTTTGAATCCAGAAATTGTGTTATTTTACAACAGGTGAATTGATAGTGCAAAAATAATACCTTTTATTATAAGAATACATTTCAGATAAGTGTTTTTTTGGACTTTGGAGCTCGAAGCTTTTGTTCATTGAGGCACATTGCACTTAAATGTTATAATTGCAATTTTGTAGGTTACCACAGGGGAATTGAAGGTGCCAAAAATGACCTTGTATTATCCGAAGAATTTCAGATACGTCTCTGTTTTTCTGTCTTTGGCGCACTACAGACCTTTGTTCTGATTGAGGCACCTCTTGCACTTAAAGGTGAATTCAGCAATTTTGTTGTCACCACAGGTGACATTGAAAGGTGCCAAAATTACTTGTATTATCCAATACATTTCAGATATGTGTTTTTTCACTTTGGCGCAGTCCAGCTTGTTGATAGATCTACTTTGCAGTTAAATTTGGTAGTACAGCAATTTTGTAGTCACCACAGGTGAATTGATAGGTGCCCAACAATACCTTGTATTATCCCAATAATTTCAGATACGTTTTTTTCTCCACTTTGGCGCAGTGACAGCTTGTTGATAGAGATCTATTTCAGTTAATTTGAATCCAGCAATTTTGTAGTCACCTCAGGTGATTGAAAGGTGCCAATAAATACCTTTTTATTATCCGAAATACAATTACAGATTACGTGTTTTTTGCACTTTTGCCGTCCAGATTTGTTGTTAGAGCACATTGCAGTTGAAATTGAATCCAGAAATTATGTATTTACCACAGGTGAATTGATAGGTGCCATAAAAATACCTTTTATTATTACGAATAACATTCTGATACGTTGTTTTTTTTGACATTTGGCGCAATTAACAGATTTGTTCATTGAGTACCCCTTGCACTTAAATGGATATTGCAATTTTGAAGTCCACCACAGGTGAATTGAAAGGTGCCAAAAATTACCTTGTATTTTCCGAATAAATTTGCAGATAGGTTTTTTGATCTTTTTGGCGCTCACTACGCTTTGTTCGCATTGAGGCACTCTTGCACTTTACAATGTGAATACTGCATGTAGTCTCCACAGGTGAATTAGATAGTGCAAAAATACCTTTGTATTATCCCACTACATTTCAGATAGTGTTTTTTACTTTGGGCGCAGGCCAGCTTTGTTGATAGATCTACTTTGTAGTCTAAATTTGAATGCAGCAATTTTGTAGTCTCAACAGGAGTATTGATAGGTGCCAAAAAATACCTTTATTATCGATATACCATTTCTGATACGTCGTTTTTTCACTTCGGCGCAGGCCAGCTTTGTTTGTATAGAATCTACTTTGAGTTAAATTTGAATAAAGCAATTTTTGTAGTCACCACAGGCTGAATTGATAGGTGCCAAAAATATACCTTGTTTTATCCTCAGATACATTTCAGAATACGTGTTTTTCACTTTGGCGCAGGACAAGCTTTGTTGATAGATCTTACGTGGCAGTTAAATTTGAATACAGCAATTTTGTAGTCAACACAGGTGAATTGAAAGGTGCCAAAAAATACCTTTATTATCCGAATACATTACAGATACGTGTTTTTTTGCACTTTTGCCCAGTCCACATTTGTTGATAGAGCCACCTTGCAGTTAAATTTGAATCCAGCAATTGTGTTGTTACCACAGATGAATTGATAGGTGCCAAAAAATACCTTTTATTATCAAAATACATTACAGATACGTGTTTTTTGACTTTGCCGCACTACAGCTGTGTTCATTGAGGCACCTTGCACTTAAATGTGAATACTGCAAGTTTGTAGTCACCACAGGTGAATTGAAAGGTGCCAAAAATACCTTGTATTATCCGAATAAATTTCAGATACGTGTTATTTGACTTTGGCGCACTACAGCTTTGTTCATTGAGGCACCTTGCACTTAAATGTGAATACAGCAATTTTGTAGTCACCACAGGTGAATTGAAAGGTGCCAAAAATACCTTGTATTATATGAATACATTTCAGATACGTGTTTTTTCACTTTGGCGCAGGCCAGCTTTGTTGATAGATCTACTTTGCAGTTAAATTTGAATACAGCAATTTTGTAGTCATCACAGGTGAATTGATAGGTGCCAAAAATACCTTGTATTATCCCAATACATTTCAGATATGTGTTTTTTCACTTTGGCGCAGGCCAGCTTTGTTGATAGATCTACTTTGCAGTTAAATTTGAATACAGCAATTTCGTAGTCAGCACAGGTGAATTGATAGGTGCCCAAAAATACCTTTTATTTTCCGAATACATTTCAGATACGTGTTTTTTCACTTTGGCGCAGGCCAGCTTTGTTGATAGGTCTACTTTGCAGTTATATTTGAATCCAGCAATTTTGTTTTGATTTGCGGGATTTGAGAATAGCTGTAATTTGCCGTCCTTTATTAAGAGACTTTCCAAAACTCTTCCATACCTTCTCAAATTTTTATATTTCTGAACATGGAGCGAAATTCAGGTTGTAAACGAGCAAAGAGGGGGGTAGGACATGGAGGTAGAGGTACGAGAGAAGGTGATCCTGCCAGTGCTGGCGACAACACGCAGTATGAAGTGACACATGGCCTGACAAGCAGCGGTGCGGACCTCGGGGTGTTGTGCCACCGAGAGTGGAGGCAGGTGAAAGAGCTCTGCACCATCCTTGCCAGGTTTGAAGAAGCCACCAAAATGGTCAGTGCGGACAATGCCCTTGTCAGCATGAGCATTGTGGTGATCTTAGTTCTGGAACGATCGTTGGACACTCTGAAACAACAGGTCCCGCCAGCGACGGAGGAGGAGACGGACACAGATGCGGACACGGAGCCTTTCTCTCCGTCAAATCCACAAGGCCCGACAGTTTCATAATTTCATCGGTCTTCATTAGGCAGTGGTTCGGGGTCCAGAGCTAGTGCAAGGTGGCGCATCAGCTCTCAGGGTGCATCATATCAGGCAAGTCAGGGCTGTGTTGAAGCTGTGCCGGAGGCAGCGGAGGAGGAGGAGGTATTCCTAGACACTGACGTTACCGACGTCCCTGCCTTGGAAAGAGGTTTGGGGGGAATTTGAGGCGGGGAGGAAGATGAGGAAGTCAGTTTGCTAGTGCCCTCAACCCAGAGGCTTGGGAAAATCAAGGCTCCATCTCTCACATGAGTGCTTGGAGGGCTCCATTTCCTCCTACTTGATCCTCGCATTAAGTCATCAAAATGAAAAAACAGTTACTGGGTGGCCACCCCCCTGGATCCCCAGTACAAAACAAAACTCGGCATTTTCCTTCCACCCACCCCAAATAGAGAGTAAAATGCAGGAAATGGAGACCTTGCTGATTGATCAACTGGGACAACTGTTGCGTCTGCTTCCGTTCCTCAAATGTCACGGTTGGAACAACATCAGCGACGTGACAGCAGTTGAGTGCCAAAGCCGTAGCGGCAGCAGCAGCAGGCAAGGTGGAGAAGCCCAATGGTGACTTCTGGCAATCTTTATTTACCACCTCACCAAAGCATGCAATGCAGGGCACACATCCAACACACAGAGACCAGCTTAAGATCATGGTGCACGACTTTCTGCGTCTAAACACCGATGTTTTTGGATGTGTTCCGGACCCAATAGACTTCTGGGTATCCAAATGGACGAATGGCCCGAGCTTGCTCGCCACGCCATTGAGGTGTTGTCCTGCCCAGCAGCCAGCGTCATATCTGAGCGGACCTTCAGCACAGCCGGAGGAGTCATTACAGACAAACGCATCCCGCTTTCCACAAATAATGTGGATCGTTTGACTTTCATCAAGATGAATCAGGCATGGATCTCTAATGATGTTGTGGCCCTAATTGCCGAGGTCAGACTAGTTCCCGGTTACTTCACATTCCTTTTCAAACAAAAAAATGGTCCCTTGAAAAAAGTTTTTTAAAATGATTTTTCTTATGCATTTTTTATTCTCTTTTCCCAACAGTTCTTTTTGCTTTTTTTGCTGTGGGAGAGAAAAAAACAGCAAGGTTTCTGACAAAACCGTTTTCCATTTATCTTTTTATCTTTAGAATTTTTTCGCTTTGTAAATGGTTTTGGGTCTTTTGCTGTGGATCAGCTAAAATTTAGGGCCTTTGTAACAGAATGGGGTTTTTTAAGTGGCTTTTCCCCCTAAAATTTTTTAAAGGGGCTGAGAAGTCATTTTATAATTTTTTGTGTCAGCTGCTTTAAAAGCTCAATAAAAGGCCTTTTATAAAAAAAAAATTTTTTTTTAACAGACATTTGTTCTTCACAATTGTCAAGAGTGGCTCAAGGGTGAGGTGCTGTCAGAAACTGGAAAGGGGGACACTGTTAAGGAAAATTTTTGCAAAAAGACTTGTTTTTTTCAAGATTTTAACATAGTATCAATCCCTGTATTGACAAACCCCTTTAATACAAATTTAAAAAAAAAGAGAAACAAAAATTGGTGGGGTTCCATCCTATTTTAAAAATGATTTTCTAGAATTAAACTACAAAAAAATTCATGTACAAAAAGGGGGAAAAAAAAATTTCCCCTTTAATTGTTCAAGGGAGGTACAGGAAAACTTGACCAGAGTGGTTATTAGAGGACATGGAGTTGGGCACGGACAGAGAACATGTACAGAGACAATTTCCTCCACCGTTGAGTAAAAGAGAAAAAGAAAGCCAAGAAAAAGGGCACCTGGGTGGAACAGGAGCGTTAACCACCAGTATTTCCAAGTGAAACTCAATTGGTCCGCACTCATACAGAGGGGCAAGCGCTACCCAGGACAGGGACAGTATATGTCCAGTGAAACTAAAATAATGGTTGAAAGACTCCTATTTCTGACACTTTTTAATCTGTGGGTCAGAGAGGTTTAATGGTCATTCTGCGGTACAGGACAGATATAGTTAATGTCCAGTTCAACTAAAATGGTGGTTCAAATACTCCTTTTCCCGGCACTTTTTAAATTTTGAGGGTCAGACAGGTTTAATGGTCATACTGCGGTCCAGGACAGGTATAGTCAATGTCCAGTTCAACAAAAAATGGTGGTTGAAAGACTCCTTTTCCCGGCACTTTTTAATCTGTGGGTCAGCAGGTTTAATGGTCAATTCTGCGGTACATGACAGATATAGCCAATGTCCAGTTCAACTAAAATGGTGGTTGAAAGACTCCTTTTTCCGGCACTTTTTAAATGTGGGGTCATGCAGGTTTGGGCTCATGTTTGGGGCCCCAGGACAGGTATAGTCAATTTTCCAGTGAAACTAAAATGGTGGTTGAAAGACTCCTTTTTCCCCGGCATTTTTTGAATCTGGGGTCATGCGGGTTTTGGGGCTCATGCTTGGCCCAGGACATGTATAGTCAATGTCCAGTTCAACTAAAATGATGGTTGAAAGACTCCTTTTTCTGGCACTTTTAAATCTGGGGGGTCATGCAGGTTTGGGGCTCATGCTGTGTTCCAGGACAGGGATATTCAATGTCCAGTTCAAGTAAAATGATGGTTCAAATCATACTGCCTTTTGGCACTTTTTAATTTGTGGGTGATGCAGGTTTAAGGGTCATGCTGTAGTACAAGACAGGGATAGTGGATGGTGTGTGATTTTTTTTCTGTGGCTTTTATAACCTAAGTGTGTTGCCTAAGATGTAGCACGTATCCAAATTTTACTGTTGTGGATGTTAATTTTCCCGCTTCTCCAGCCCTGTTTGGGTGTAAGAATGAAGGTGTTGTTGCTCTCCCATAGACTTTAATGGTCATCGCTCATAATCTACTATCGACTATCTTGTCGACGATCTTGTCGACTATCGACCATCGATCGATGTCAATGGCCAACCTAATCGCTCAACACTAGATATTATAATTCCTCTTGGAAATACATGATTCATAAAGAAAAAAATGGTACAAAAATGTCCAAAAATTAATACCCAGTTCACATGTCCATTTTTTTTAAGCAGAAAAAAAGAAAATACTTCAAATGGTCAAAGAAAATGTCATACCTAAAAAAAATGTCACTGGCCAAAAAAATCACAAAGAAAAAGCTGTATTTGTAGTGTGTTTTATACAGTACTTCCTTATTTAATTACAGCTTACATATGGTCCCAATGTTTTTAGCCAAGAAAATACAAAAAATGCAACAAATGACTATAATATGTGTGAAGATAGCCTTAAGCAGTTTAAAATTTGCTTTCTCTGCTATCTACCAAGATACATTCAATCATGCTGCAAGCAATTTTTTTTCTATAAACATAGTTTTATTTGACAAAGAAAGACATGAGCAGTTCTGAAAAAGAAAGGAACAGTTAAACATATGACTCAAAAAGTCCAGTACAGTTGAACACTGAAGTAAATACAAATACAAAATCGTACTCTGAAAATGCAAAATAAATCCCATCAGTAAGAATCTCAGACTGATAAAGAATAGAAAGTATGATAATAGACACATTGGGAGACATGTATGATCGGGAGTTGCGCCTGTTTTCTGGCGAAAACTGCGGCTCACCGATCCAAATCCCCTGTCGGACGCAGGGATGCAATGTTAGGCGCAAGTTTCGCCACTTTCGGCTGCGCCTAACATGAAGGGGCGTTTAATGGGTGCGGTGGTGGGGCTGATACGGGACGGGCTCATTGTTTACTTCCCTTTAATGTATGACCCAAAGGTAAAAAAAGTGCGGCGCTTTGCAGTGCCCCCTTCGACGGGGCAGATATTTTGAATTGGTCTAAAAGGCCAGAAAAGGCAAAGTAAAGGGAGAACGTAACAGGAGGGAAAACATATAGAAGATCGCAAAAGAAAATCTGGGTTTTCCCAGCCCCGTCGGCATGGGTATGGGTCAAAAAAAATCCTTTTTTTTTAGGTGTAAAAACTTATGAAAAAGAGTCAAACCTTCAAAAAAAAAAAACAAAAAAAAATCACTTTCCAAAAATCTAGAACACCCAAAATCAGGATTTTAGGATCGGGAAATTGCGGGAAATACGTAATTAAAATTCTGTAAGCGCCCTTTCTTCACCCTCAAAAAAACGCTCTCATATTTTTTGGGTGGTTTAAATATCGCCGCCGGGGGTCTCAACCCAACATTATTTTCTGCTTTTTTTCTGTTTTTGAACTGCCCCCTCCTTTTATTGTTTGGCCCAAATAATTCTCCATAGGTTATAAGGTTCACTGTCGTCCTATTTGTTTGTCTGGTTTATGCTGACAATGAGAAGAGCTTCCAGAATTTGAAATTCTGTTTTCCCAGCAATTTCTATACGCAATTCCTGATGTTGCGCCGGTTTACAAAGGGGTTTGTTAGTGTTCATGATTTAGTTTATAAAGGTTTCAGCTCTTTTTCAGATAATATTTTTAAACCTAATAAAAATGTTTTTTAAATCATAACTCCATGCCCAGGCGCGGAGACCCGAGTTTCATTCCCCCGATCTAGCCATAGACTACAGGGGACAAAGTTTCGCGCTCTGATTGGCGAGATACCCAAAGCCTTGCTAACTCAACCAATCGTTCTTTTTGGCTTTTTTACTGTATTTTGAACTGTCCCGCCTTTTCATTTGATTGGTCCATATTCCCTCCATAGGTTATAATGGGTCACTGTCACCCTATTCTGATTGGCTAGTTTCATGCCGAAGTGTTGGCATTGTTGGCTATCGAAAATCGGGGAAAAAGTCGATAGTCGGCCACCATCGAAAGGTTTTCGTGTCATCTCTCCGATGCCTTTAAAGTCTATGGAGAGCAACAACCCCTTCATTTTCACCCAAAAGGGGTGGAGAACTGGAAATTAACACCCACAAAAATCAAAGGGATACCTGCTACATCTTAGGCACACATTGGCAAAAAAGCCACAAAAAAAAAAGTACACACCATTCACAATCTGTTTGTACCACAGCATGACCCAAAACCCCTGCACCCCCCCAAAATTTAAAAAGTCCCAGAAGGAGTATGTTTGAACCATAATTTTATTTAAACTGCAATGAATATCCCTGTCCTGGAACGCGCATAAACCCCTAAAACCTGCATGACCCAAGTTTAAAAAAGTCCCGGGGAAAAAAAGGAGTCTTCAACCCACCATTTTAGTTGAACTGGACATTGAAAAACCCTGCCTGGACGCGCAGTTCCTGTTGACCCACGTTTAAAAAAAGTCCCGGGGGAAAAGGGTCTTTCAACCCATTTTGTTTCACTGGCATTGACTAGAACTGCCGGGACCGGCAGTAGCCCATTAAACCTTTTGAACCCCCAGATTTAAAAAGTGCCAGAAAAAGGAGTCTTTCAACCAACCTTTTACAAAATGGACTTTGACAAACCTGTCCCGGACCGCGCATGACCAAAAAACCTGTCTGACCCCAGATTAAAAGTGCCAGAAAAAGGAGTCTTCAACCACCATTTTTTGAACTGGACATTGACTATCCCTTCCCTGGACCGAAAGAATGACCATTAAACCTGTCTGCCCCCAATTAAAAAGGCGAAAAAGGAAGGTCTTTCAACCACCATTTTGTTTAATGGACTTGGGACTATCCCTGTCCTGTGCCACAGCTGACCCGGGGCCGGAGTTCAGGGGGTGGGGTTTTGAGACCCGGCGGCGTCCGTCATCATTAACACACAGAGTAAAGTGCCTGAGACGCAAACAACGAAAACTGTCGTGCAAACCAAGTGGGGGAATGGAAGTGTGAAACTCCGCCCTTCCTCATACCAGTCAAGCCGGGTGGTTCCCCCCTCCGTATGAGTGCGGACCAATTGGCTTCACTGGAAATACTGGTGGTAACGTCCTGTTACACCCAGAGCCCTTTTTTTTGGGCATTCTTTTTTCATTTTATAAACGTGCTGGGGGAAATTGTCTTGTACTTTTTTTCTCCCGTGCTCCTACTCCATGTCCCTTGAAAAACCTACTTTGGTAAAAGTTTTTCTGTACCTCCTTGTAAAATTCCCAGGGAATTTTTTTAACAGCTATTTTGACATGCAATTTTTTTAGCGTTTAATTTAAAAAACATTCTTAAAATGGATGGAATCCCACCATGCTTTTTTTTCCTTTTTTAAATTTTAAATGAAATGGGTTGTCTCAATTTCAGGGATTGATAGATATTTTAAAGATCTTGCAAAAACAAGCATTTTAAAATTTGTGTCCATTAACAGTGCTCCTTTTCCCTGTTTCTGACGCCCACCCCCTTGACCCACTCTTGACAATTGTGAAGAACAAATGTCGTTAGAAAAACTTTTTTTATAAATAGGACCTGTAGTATAGCTGAGCACACAAAATGCCCCAAAATTTCAAAGAGGCCCATGACCCATTTGGGAAAATTTTGAAAAACAAATGCCCTGTTAGAAAAAAACATTTTTTTAAATAGGCCCTTTATAGCTGCTGTCACAGCAAAATGCCTCCAAACTTTCAAAGCAGCCCCTTGAGCCATTTGGACAATTGTGAAGAACAAAGCCGTTAGAAACAAATTTTTTTAAATAGGCCTGTAGTATAGTGATTCACAGCAACATCCCCCCAAAAATTCAAAACATGACCCATGACCATTTTTGACAATTGTAAAAGAACAAATGCTATTAGAAACAACTTTTTTTAGAAAGGACCGTTAGATTGCTGCATTTCAAAGACAGACCCAAAAATTTTAAAAAAATGATTTCTCAGCCACTTTTAAAAAATTGTGAGGGAGAATGCCACTTACAAGCCACTTTCGTTCCAAAAGGGCCATAATTATTGCTGTATCCACGCAACATGCCCCCCAAAAAAAAAAAAATATGATTTCTCAGCCACTTTTAAAAAAATTGTGGGGAACATGCCCCCAAAACCATTGACAATGCAAAAAATTCTAAAATGAAGGAGAAAAGGGAAATATGGTTTTGTCAGAAACTTGGGTTTTTTAAGTCCCTCACAGCAAAACCAGCAAAAAGAAGTTGGGAATGAGAATAAAATTGCAGTAAGAAAGATCTTTTAAAAAAATAAGTTTTTAAAAAGGGACCTTTTTCTGTTTGGAGAGGAAGTGAAAGACCAGCAACTAATCGGTGACCTCGGCAATTGGGGCCACAACATCATCAGGATCCATCCCGATTCATCTTGATGAAAGTAAACGATCCCCATTATCTGGGGAAAGCCAGATGCGTTTGTCTGTAATGATGCTCGGCTGGCTGAAGGTTCCCAGATTGACGCTGGCTGCGGGCGGACAACACCTCTATGGCGTGGCGAGCCAGCTCGGGCCCTTCGTCCATTTTGGATACCAGAAATCTATTGGGTCCGGAAACTACAAAAACATCGGGTTGAGACTCAATAGTGTGCCCATGACTTAGTAGTCTCTGGGTGTTGTAGTGTGCCTGCATTTCATGCGTGGTGAGGTGGTAAATAAAGATTGCCAGAGGTTCACCCATTAGGCTTCTGCACCTTGCCCGTGCTGCTGCGGCTACGGCACTTGGGACTCTACTGCTGTCCGTCTTGGGGTGTTCCCCGTGAATTTGAAGAATGTGAGCAGACGCAACAGATGTCTCCAGTTGATCAAAAGAAGGTCCCATTTCCTGATTTTACTCCATTTGGGGGGGGGAAGGAAAGTGCTGAGTTTTGTTTTTTTAAACCGGGGGTCCGGGGGGGCCACCCCGTAATGTTTTTCATTTTGAGGCCTAAATGCGAGGATCATGTTGGAGGAAAAGGGGATCCCCAAACATATGTGAGAGATGGAGCCTTTATTTCCCAAAGCCTTGGGTCGGGGGGGCCCAGCAAATGATTTCCCATCTTCCTCCCCCACCTCAAATTCGCGCCAAACCCTTTCCCAAAGGGAGGGACGCGGTAACATCGGTGTCAAGGTATACCCCCTCTCCTCCGCTGCCCCCCGGGAAAAGCTTCAAAACACCCTGACTTGCCCGAGATGATGCACCCTGAGGCTGAGCGCCCCCTTTCATAGCTCGGACCTCGAACCCCTGCCTAATGAAGACCGATGAAATTGTGAAACTGTGGGTCTTTTGGGTTTGTGGAGGAAAAAGGGTCCGTGTCCGCATCTGTGCTGTCTCCCCCCCTCCGTCGCGGCGGGACTTTGTTTCGGTGTCCCAAAGATCGCCCGAACTAAGATCACCCCAATGCTCATGCTGAAAGGGGGATTGTCCAATGCCTTTTGGTGGGTTCTTCAAAACGGCAAGGAGGGCGAGCTCTTTTACCCGCCTCCTTTTTCGGGGGCTCAACCCCCGAGGTCCGAGTGCTTGTCAGGCCTTGTCACTTTTGTACCGTTTAAATGGCATTTCGCGCTGCCACAATTGCGGAGATGTGGGGGTGGAAATCCAAAAGTGTTGCCACGCAACAATGAGACGGTTGCGGGGAGCCCAGCTGACGCTGCAAAAGCAGCCCGGGGGGATGAAGCAGGGTGCGAACGGGGGAAATGCGAACTCAACTCGGCCTTCTTCAGCAGGGAGTCCGACCCGGGGGCTCTTTAGATATTTTGGCGACAGGTTCATGAAATGTGCCAGGCAAGGATTGCTCCCGCCCACCAAATTTTTTAAGGGCGGCCGCAAAATTTGCCCCTTATCGCATCCACCTTTTCCCGGACAAGGTTCTTGTCCCCAGCCCGCGCTCGGTCTTGTTGCGAAAAGCCTTCCACAGCTCCTGCCTGGGGGGGACGGGCTCCAAGACAGATTAATTTTAAAAGGTTGGTTTCTTGGGGCAGTGATCCACCCGAGGCCTTGGGGGGGAAAGAGCCCTCACCATCCCTCGGGTTTTTAAAAGCGTGCGCCGAACTGGAGCCCCGTACCCCCAGAGGCATCCAACCACTCACCCCGTGAGCTGTCACGAGATATAGCGGCCTTGGCCATGCTTACTAGCCCCTGTGTCGGTGGGTCAATGGACTTTTCCGGCCCAGATGCGACAATGCGCTTGAAAAATTTTTGATGAACGTGGCTGGCCAGGGCGGGGCGGCTTTTTTGGCAAAGAAAAGCCTGTCGGCATCTGGAAAAAGGGGGGGAAACAAAGGGCCAGACGTGGCGGAACCCCCTTGGTCCACCGAGGAAAAGGGAACATTTCCAAGGCCAAAAGCCCGGCAATGCGACATTCAGGCTTTTGGCTTTTGGGGTGGTTTGGGGTTAAAAGGTTCTTCTGCTCCCAAACCTGGAAGACGAAGGCTGGTGCTAGATGGGGCTTTCGGCGTGCAGTTTATCAAACTGGCGGAAGGGAAAGGGGGAGGGTGGGGCTTGGGTTTGGTGCGGTGGGACTTGGGCGAGGGGGGGGCTGAAGCGGGGGCTGATTTGATCATGACTCTGAGAGACATGGGCAGCTGAGGAACGTTGGTGGTGGCAGAGGGGGGAGGGGGGGAAAGAGGGTGGACAGGGTTGGAGGCCCCCCTCGGCTGGGCCCTTTTTTTTTCCAAGTGTTCCCTCCCTTTCAACTATCTTCGCTGCAGTGACAGGGCTGTTGGTGGTGGTTAACCCCTTAAGGGTTTTTGCCTCTACTTTTGCGTTTACGGCAAAGGCGGCTAGACATCGCTGGGTGAATCAGAGGCTTGCTCAAAGAAAGGCCCCGGGTTGAGAGTCCTGGACCTTTTTACGGCGATAAGGGGAGCGGGGTTTGCGTGAACCCTGGTGGGGAATCATTCAGCGGCTTCTCGACCGCCCTCTCCCTTTTTTTGGCGGGACCCCATTGACACTACCCCATCGTTTTCCTTTCCATGGAAGCGCTCGCAAGCAAATTCTGTGGAAAAAACCAGGATGGGTCCGCAATGTCGTTCATATCATCTCATCAACAAGTGCTTGGTGCCTGACTTTTGATCCAGAAAAATGCGGGAAAAATAAGAGGGCCTGCAAAGGGTTGTCGAACCGCCCGGGGTTTTTTTCCGATTGACCGGTTCCTTCTCCTCCCCTTTATGGCATGTAATGGGCGTCAGAGCAGATAAAACACCTCTTGTCTTTTAAAGCCTTTTTGACCCCAACCCCATTTTGAAAAAAGAGGTCTTCACACAATGGGATTTCCACAGTGGTGGGTAACGAGTTGACATTTGGGTGCTTATGTTGGACGGGCTGATGTGTGTGAGACATTTGTGGTGTGCGGGAGGACGAGGAGGGAAGAGTGGTTTCAGGTTGCTTTTAACCAGAAGGACAGATTGGGGCGCTGTTTGTTACTGGATTACAGGGCCCCGACCCAGCGATGACAGCCTGAGGTCCTGCAACTTCGATCCCTGGCATGCTGTTGTAGCCACACTGGCAGGAGCACCTTCTCTCGTACCTCTACCTCCTGTGCTACCCCCCCTTTTGCTCGCTTACCACCCGCATTCGCTCCATGTTCAGAAAAAAAAAAATTTGAGAAAAGGGATGGAAAAGTTTTGGAAAAATCTCTTATTAAAAACGGCAAAACACAGCTATTCTCAAATCCCCTAATTTAAAACCCAAATTTTGGATTCAAATTTAAATGCCCGGTGTTCTATCAACAAATCGGGTGGGCAAAAGTCCAAAAAACACTACTGTTTTGTTTTCGATAATACCGGTATTTTTTGCACCTTTCAATTCCCTTTGGTGACAAAAAATTGCTGTTTTAGATTTAAATACAAGGTGGATATATGAACAAAGTGGAAAGAGTAAATTTAAATGAACACCTATCGAAAGATATGATAATAAAAAATGGAGTTTTGCACCAAACAGAGACTGCAGTTACTAAAATGATGGTTCCTAAAAAAGTTTTAGGCGCCCCCTTTTAGGAAATATTTCAAAAGCAAACTGTTAATAATAAAGATATTGCAGTGCAATGTCAAACTAAGTCTTGGTGAACTTTATCCAGTGTTCTTTATAGAGCTTGTCTGTGTTCGTCCGCGGCCTCCCCCCCCACCCCCCCCTCACCCTCGTGACTTTGCAGTGGTAGATGCTCCTTTAAAACTCTCTACCTAACTACATAAAATCTTCCAATCTCTAATCTAACTAAATTGTAAGGATCACAGCTAATAGTAGAGGTTTCTCTGTGCAGAAATAGAATATTTTCGCTGAGCTGTTTGGCCACAGGCAGAGCGCACGTCCTACTCCTATGAGACGCTGAGAGACACTGAGGCTGAACAGGAAACGCTGTTCTATGTAAAACGAGGTCATGTGATTTTTCCAGCCAATCGCAACCATACACATCCCAGTCATGACATCGCACATACATCTCACCCTGCTCTATTCTGTAATCTGATTTGCTGGCCGCCAAAATTACAGGAAGCGCTGAAAATGACGCGATCTTAATAGATGATGCACAGATTTTAGCCTTAATTATCGCATGATCTAAAAATTTCGATCACCATAAAAACCTTGCCGATTTCAACTTTGTCGATAATAATCGCTCAACACTAATGCCGACCAATCAGAAGCGCTTACAGAATTTGAATTACTGTATTTCCCGGCAATTTTCAATATCCCAATTCTAGATGTTGCACTGGTCTCGGCGACAAACGCGTTGTTAGTGATTTTATTTCTGTATGTTTATAGAAGGTTTTAGCTCTTTTACAGAGAAGGTTTTACACTTAATAAAAACGATTTATTTACTAATACTCCATGCATCACGACGCTGAGATTTCAGTGCTCTGATCTGTCCATAGACTACAATGGGAGAAAATAGCTCGCGCTCTGATTGGCCAAGATAGCCAAGCCCCCGCTTGCTCAATCAATCAGCTCTTTTCTGCATTTTTTACTGTATTTTGAACTGTCCCACCTTTGAATTTGATTGGTCAGTACTTCTCCATAGGTTTTAATGGGTCACTGTCGCTCCTATTCTGATTGGCTGGTTTATGCCGACCAATGAGAATAGCTTACAGAATTTGAATTACTGTATTTCCCGGCAATTTCCAATATCCAAATTCTGATGTTACGCCGTTCTTGATTTTTGGAAAGTGATTTTATTTATGTATTTTTTTAGTAGGTCTGAGCTCTTTTTCTGATAATGTTTTACACCTAATAAAAGCGATTTTTTAATTCATACTCCATGCCGCACGGACATGTTTAATGATTTCTCACTGATTTCCACCCTGTCTCGATTCAGAATATATGTTAGGCGCAGTCCCACATTGGCGAGGCGCAGGGAACTTTTCCCCGCATTTGAGCGCACCCCCTCGGGCGGCGAAAATTTGGGCACAGCCCCCGCACTGCACCAAGTCCCCCCCCTGCGCCTCAACATGGCGAGCGGGGGTGGATTTTTCACCGCATGTATGATGCCTACCTTAGGCGGCGAATCTTAGGCGCAGGCCCGCACGGCCTAAGTCCCGCACTGCGTCCACCAAAAATGGCGGGGCCGGGGGTTTTTAAACCCAGTGTAGGGCACCTGGGCGCCGAAATACAGGGGCACACTTACGTCGAGCGCTCGAAAACTTGCGCTCCAGGGCGACTTCATACTTTCGCCCATTTTTCTTTTAGTAAAGGGGTCAAAAAAAACCCGGGGCAGATTTTTTGATGAAAAACCTTTTCAGACCTCAATAATTTTTTTTTTTTTTTTTGCACAGTTCATGTGGTATTAAGCTTAATTTGCAAGCTCAATTGAAATTAATACATCTGATCATATCTGTTATGGATGCATCAATTGGTTCTTTCCAATGATAAGCTAAAGCCATTCTGGCAATGTTATATATGTGAAAGAAGATTGTATGCAAAGATGCAGGTATTTCTGCAAGGCTGATATCTAGGACTGCCAGCTCCAGGGGTGTTGCTAGGGTCCCAAACACCCGGGGGCCCGGGGCCCCTTAATTTTTCTGAGTGGGCTGCGTGCAAAAGCCGTTTTTCAAGCCACTTTTGGAAACGGCGGATGTATTTTTTACAGAGAAAAAACTTCTTTCCCGTAAAATTTTCGCTTTTCCACATAATCCGCCCCCACCCCCTCAGCAGTAACAATGCACATGAAATCAAGTGAAAAATTTTCATTTTCAAACCTCCACCCCCATATGTAAACCTCTAAATAACAGCACCAAATAATAACCTTACATGAGCAAAAATACCCGATGAATCATTTCTACTAAAAAAAAACTTTCAAACCGACCCAAAACTATAAATACTTTAAAAAATAAAACTGCCAGACATGACGAATCCCACCACATGTGACACGCGTACACCTCTGAAGAAATTTACCCACCCATACAGTGACCAATGGAGATACAGTTGTATATAGACCGCGAAATAAAGGGTTACCTGCAGTTACATTTGATGACTTACAGGGGATGTCCTGAAGGGGTTTTTCTTTTTTTCTTTTTTTCTCCATCTGTCCCAGACACCATGACGTCCTCTCCCGGCCACGACTCTTCACTGAAAAATTTACAAAACAAACATCTTAGATTCCTCACTGTATCAGCACTTCTCTACCAATTCCTATCTCTATACAAACTCACCATTTATATTGCCCCAAATGGTAATGATTTCCCCATTGTGTCCCAAACGGCTATGGGGCTCCCATTTGTGCACCAAGTTTTAGTCTTGTTGTGTAAACCAATATAGGAAGTAGGGAAATTTCCTGAGACAGTATGTAGGCACATCCCCAAATGTAGGCAGTCCTCAGTTAGGTAGGTAAAGTTATAGGTCCCCCAATAGATAGGTATCTCGGTCCCCTATTTAGAATGGTAGTTATATAGTCCGCTGAATAGAAATATAAGTAGAAATATAGATCCCTATTATATAGTTATATAGGCCCCTGTAGGTAGTTAAAGGCCACCTGTAGGTAAATGTTTGCCCACTGTAACCAGGTAGTAGCCCGCTGTAACCAGATTACTGTCCCCTCTAGCCAGGTTATTTGCCCCGTGGCCAATAATATGCCTCCTCTAGCCAGGTTACTGCCCCCTTAGCCATTAATATGCCCCCTTTAGCCAGTAATATGCCCGCTTTAGCCAGTAATATGCCCCCGTAGCCAGGTGATATGCCCCCATATCCAGGTGATATGCCCCCATAGCCAGGTGATATGCCCACATAGCTGGTAACATGCCCCCATAGTCGGTAACATGCCCCCATAGCCTGGAATATGTCCCCATAGTCGGTAATATGCCCCCATAGTCAGTAATATGCCCCCATAGTCAGTAATATGCCCCCATAGCCAGGCAATATGCCCCCATAGTCAGTACTATGCCCCCATAGTCAATAATATGCCCCCATAGCCAGGCAATATGCCCCCATATTCGGTAATATGTCCCCATAGCCAGGTTTCTGCCCCCTTTCCTAATAAAAATAAAATTTTAAAAAGTTACTCACCTCAGCACGGTCCAGGTCCAGGTCCTGTAGCTGGTGAATGGTGTAAGCGACGTGACGTCACCACACCGTTTACGCCGTCACGCAGGGACCGGGACCTCCTTGGCCAGCAAAGCTGCCGGCTTAGGGGATCCAAGCGTCGCAGAGGGCGTGAGGAAAGCGATGCATCACACCCTTTGCGACACTGCTGTGTATGTATCAGCTCTCACCAAGCGCTGATACATACAAGGAAGAAAGCAGGATGGTAACGATCTGTCTTGCCTCCTCCCCGACTCTGACTGCGCGGCCGCTGTGAAATGGCCGCGCAGTCAGAGAGATCGGCGGGTGCCGCCCGCACTAAGGAGCGTTCCAGGCCCACGGCAGCGGCATGGAACCGCCGAGATTCGGCGCACAGACAGATTTATTCGGGGTTCTTTCCCAAAAAATTTAAATCTGCCTATTTGATCCCCCCCGGGCCACTCCAACAAAAAATCATTTAAAATTTAAATTAACTTCAAGGAGTAAACGTGAGACTGACTGCCAAAATTTCATAATCGAACAACCCCGCCAACGGACCCCACAGTACCCGGTTGACAAAAATTTTTTTCCCAGCATTATTTTAAAAGTTTCCCAGAGAACATGTGGGCAAAAACGATTTCAGGTATTTTTCCCACCTAGGAAATTTTTTAATCCCAAAAATACTTGGTACAAACTTTTAAAAAGTTTAGAAGGAACTTCTAGAGCTTAAACCCTTTTAAAAAACATGGAAAATGACAGGTTTAAACCTTTTCCCCCTTTTTAAACATATTTTAACAATTTGCTGATAGTATCAGTGGAATTTAAAACAGTATAAATAATTGAGAGAGCTTTTTCAAGTCCTCCTTTACTCTTAAAAATAAAGTTAAAAAAATTCAGAAAAAAAGGGCTGGGAAAGGGGACCGCCGGACCACCGCAAGCGTAAACAAAAGCCAGCCAGGAACGGAATCTAATTACCCCCTTTTTTTCCCCGGGAGCCCGCCGCAAAGGGATGGTTTTGCTGGGCCCGTGGGGCTCCCCGGGTCGTCCCCCCTAAACGGACTTGTTTGGGGTGGAAGCCAGGTGCAGCGTGGAAAAAGAATCAGCCCCGAGGGTCGTGGTGGGGGCCAGGAAAAAGGGTCAGGGCAGGCGGCAATTTTTCGTGGTCGAAGCCCAGGGCAAAAATTCGGGGCAGGGGCAGGGGTTGGGAGTTGAGAAACTTAGCGAGGGGCCCTTGGTACAGGGAAAAGGCAAAGAGTAGTTTTGGGGGAACCCTTTTTCCCCTCTAGGGCAGGGGGCAACATAGATCCAAAAAGGAGTGATTTTTTGGACGAAACCCTTTTAAATGGGGGGAAAGCGCCTGGAAATTTTACCAATAATCCCCGGGTTTTGGGGAAACGAGCGCGGGGCGCCCCCTTAGGACACAGGCACCCCCGCCCCCGGGCCCCGGCCCCCGGGGGCCCGGGGACGGCACAGGAGCGCGGCCCAGGTAAGTCCACGGCAGAGCCCCCCCCCGCTGGGCCCCCCGGGGCCCCACCCGGCGCACCCCCCCCCGGTGGGCCCCCGGGGGGGGGGGCCAGGGTGCGCCCGCGGCCCCGGGGGGCCGGGGACGGCGCAGCCTGACATACCCCCCCCCCCCCTTTAGGTCCCCCCCCTTTTTTTTGGGCAAAAGAAACTACGGATAAGGTCCGGGTTCGGGATTTTGGGAAATTCCCCGGTTCCCAGGACCTCCTTCGGGGCCGAAGCCCCCCAATCAAAAAGAAAAAATCGCCTCCCCCTGACATCTTCATTCTAAGAGGCCCTTTCACTTCAAGCCCATCAGGAGTTTCCCAGCACAGGAGAGGGAGCAGCGCCCCGGGGAAAAATTTTCGGGGAACCAAGGTTTAAGGGGGGAGACTTTGGAAGGCTTAGGAATCCAAAAGAAAAGGGGGTTAGGGCAGAGCTTGTAGCACCCCTGGATTTACTGAGGGAGACCCCCCAAAAAAAGGGGCCCCAAAAAATCGTGGACCCAATTTTTTACTGGGGCCCTTGGGCGAAACGTGTCGGCCAGAAGCCACACCTTACCCTCCTGGCGGAACTGGGGGGGCCCTCCTTCTTTTTGTGGGCCCCTGGGTTTTCCAGCGGGAGGGGCCCGGTTTAAAGGGCAATTTCGGGTCCCCCCGCCAAAGGGGCCCTTAAAAGTCCATTACTTTTTTTGTCCACAGCGGGGGAACCCTTTCGGAAGTCATAGCCAAGGGGAGGGGGGGGGCGGGGGTACGACCTTAGACCACCAGGAAGGAGAAACCCTGTAGAATCAGAGTCCCCAGGGTTGAAAAAGAATTCACCCACAAGCCATTTTCCGGGCCCAGTTTTCCGAGGGCCCGGGAAACCTAAAAATTCCCGGCAGGTTTTTCGCCCAAAAAACTGATTCAACCCTCTCCATTTAAAACCATTCGTCCAGGGGGATGGTGGGCCAAAAGAAAAGCCCAAAATTAAAAACTTTTAAAGGGCCAGAACACGGGGGCCCCCCGCCAAAATTTGGAAAAAAAGGACACCCCGATCAGACACAAAGGCGGGGGTAAAAAAGCAGACAAAAATATGGGGGAAAAAAATTGCCCCGCCATTTTTAGGACCGGGGGAAACCCCCGGGTGGCACGAAGGGGGCCCATTTTAGAGAATCAAATTCCGTGCCCAAACCCAAAAGAGGGAAAATTTCCCTAAGGGAGGGGGGAAAGGTCCGTAATGAAGTCCAGGGCCGATTGTGCCCCAGGGGGAAACCTTTGGGAAAGGGAAAGGGGGACTAAGAGGCCCGGGGCCCTATGGCGTGGAACCTTTTTCCCCGGGCACATTTTTCACGGGCCCCCCGAGAACAAAGTTTTGGACGTCCTGGGGCAAGGGTGGGCCACCATTAGCCCCCGTGAAATAGGGCGGGGACTTTCGTATGCCGGGGGGACCGGGCCAGAAAGAACATCCCCCCACCCAAAGAAAATTCCTCCGCTGAGCGCAGGACGAATTTAAGGCCCTTGGGCCTGGTGGTACCCTCCGAAGGTCCACCAGCCACGTGGATCACCTTTCGGGAGCAATATGTGTTTGGAAACACGGGTTTTCTTCCCAGTAACGTCAAAAGGCTGGGGAAAGAGGGCATCACCCTAAAATTTTTTCCCTCGGTTTGGCCCGGGAAGTGGAATCCTGAATTTAAAAAGGCGAGAGAAAAATAAAAGACCACCGGGCCTGGCCCAGGATTCAGACGCTGGCCCCGGGAGGTACTGAAGATTCTGTGGTCCTGAAGACGTCGAATGGGTGACGGGCCCCCCCCGGGAAAGGGCCCGCCACTCCTCAAAGGCCAATTTGAGGGCCAGCATTTTTCCTTTCCCCCTTTTGGTTTAGTTGCGTTTTAGCCGGCGAGAAGGCCCCGGAAAGAAACCGCAAGAAACAGTCTTTTCCTTTAGGGCCCTTCTGAGTCAGGGCCCGCCCCTGCTCCCACGGAAAAAGGCATCCACTTCCAGGCAAAAGGGCCTAAACCGGATCAAAAACGAACCAGGATAGGGCCGAAGAAAACGCCGATTTCGTTTTTAGAGAAAGCTTCCCCACTGAAAGGGGAAACCAACATCTTGTTGGCCCTTCTTCCCCGGGGGAGGGCCCCCGAAAGGAGCCACCAGCGAAGAAGGAAATGGGGAATAAACGCCGGGAATAGTTTTGGGGGAACCCCAGTGAAGGTTGAATTTGCCCCCAAAACCGACAGGGGCTGGGCCCCTGCAGGTTTGCGGACCCGCTTAGCTTGGGTCCATCCCGCAGACCACGGTCGGAACTAAGTACCCCAGGGAAAAGGAAAAGGGTGGGCCCGGTGGGAAACCCACATTTTCCCCAGCTTGGCAACAGCCATTTTCCCCCAGGCGCGCAGGACCTGGGGGTACTTTTTAAACCCGAAGAGTCTGGGGCGTCAGGAAGAAAATCAAATATCGTCCGGTAAAACTATGACCAGGTGAAAAACAAACTCCCGAAAACGTCATTGACGAAATCCTGGAATACGGCTGGGGGCGTTGCATAGCCCAAAAGGCATTTCGAGATACTCGAAATGGCCGGGCCCCCGGGGGTTGAAGGGTGTTTTTTTCCCCAACTTCCCCCCCACAAAAATTTTGACGAGGTTTTAGGCCCCCCGCCGGTTTCCCAAATTTTTGAAAACACCTTTTGGGCCCCCGAAGACGATCAAAGAGCTCCGATAAACAGGGGTAAGGGTACGGTTCTTCACCGGATCTTGTTTAGCCCCCTTTAATCTATACAACGGCCGAAGAGACCCTTTTTTTTCCTTGGGCAAAAAAAAGCCCGCCCCGGGGGGGCGAGAGGGCTTTCGTTAAAGAATCCTTTTGCCAAATTCTCCCGTAGTAAGCCGACATGGCCTGAGTTCCCCGGGCACAGACAGAGGGGAGACCCCCACCCCGTGGGGGACCCGTTCCGGGAAGGGTCTATTGGGGCCCTTATATGGACGGGAAATGTTGGTACTTTTTTTTACCTTTTCCAGAACCCCCATCGCCAAAAAACCTGGTACAAAGCCGGCGGCCTGGGGAAAAGGCTTTGAACAGGGGGGGGCGGAGAAGTTTGGTTTGGGACCGGGCGGGGAACCCCCCAAGCCTCGGTTCTGGCATTCCGGCCCCCCCCCAGGAAATTTTGGGCCGTCTCCAATCGTGAAACGTAAGGGGGGTAATTTTTCAGGGGCCCGGGGACCCCAGAAAGGGCGCCGAGGGGGAAACAAAGGGGCCGGGCGTGGAACCTTTAAACTTCTCTTTATGTAGAACCCCCCCCACGGGGATCACCCCCCGGGTTATATACCGGATGGGAAACAGTGGGACTCCCCCCCTGACCAAGGGGGAAAAACAGGCGGCTTTTTCCAGCCGGACTACAGGGTTAAAGGGTACCGGGGGACCCCTTGGGGGCTAAGATGGGAAATTTTCCCGGGGCAGACCCCCAATCCAGGAAGGCCCGAACCCCCTGGGAAACCCGGACCGCATCATAAAATTCCCCCTCCCACTGGGATCAAACAAACGTGGGGAGGAAAGAAACTGGGAAACCCTTTTTCCCCCGCCTCTCCCACGGCCCTAGGTGGGGAGCTTTTTCCCCGGGGGGCGAGGACGAAGGGGACCCCTTCTTTTCGGGAAATTGGGGCCCGGGGGGGCGCAAATTTTAAGGGATAGGGTTTTCTGACGAAAAGGGTTTTAGTTCTTGCTCGTTAAAATTGCCCGGCCCAAAATTTCAACGGGTTTCCCCCTCTGCGGTTTGAGGCGGTGGAATTTGGGGAATTCTGGAAAACAAGGGGCCAGGGGAAACCGGGCCCAAAGAGGACGAGCACCCCCTCTTTCTTGGCGAACTCCTCCTGCCTCCACGAACCTTTTATCGAGGGGGGGGCAAAAGAATTAACTCGTTTAGGGGGGACGGGGGTCTCTTTCTGCCCAAAACGTCTTTACCCCTCTTTACAGACCCTTTTTGAAGGTACGGGAGAGGGGGGCCTTGTTCCATGCGGGTCCGGGGCCAGGGACGGAATTTAAAACCCCCATAGTCACCCACAGAAGAAAATCGCCCCGACGAAGGGTCAAGAGGGGGGTCTCGGGGGGAGGAAAGGGATGCGCCGGCTTTCCCCGAAGGACGGTGCGGGGAAATTTCCCGGGGGAAGGCCGGGATTTTCCCCAGTCACAGGGTCGTTCCTGTCCCCCGAGGGGGGGGTTTCCCCCAAACCAGAGCCTTCCCCCGGGAAAATAGATCACCCCAAAACCACTTTTGGGCCTCTCCGAGGGAAAAATGAAACCGCCATCCAAAAACCACGTGCAATTTAGCACTGAGAAAAGAAACCCCCCGGCAGAACTTGGGGATCACCGGCAAAGCGGAGGTAGAGGGGAAACCGGGAAACTTTTGGGGCCCACGGTTTGGCCCCCAAAGGGGAAATGCAAAAAGAAGAGGGCCCCCGGACCCCGGAGGGGGGAACTGGGGGCTGGGAAAGCGAGGAGCTGAAAGCATCATGGCGGAGAGCTGGCCCAACGCGGGCCTTGTTTGGGCGATTTGTTGCGATTGCTGGGGAACAATCGTCGTAAGATCCGCGATCTTTGGCAGAAGGGACCTTGGGGGATCCTGGCTTTAAACTAACTGAACGGCTGGTAGTGGGTTTCCCCCGGAAAAACCGCAATATTTTATAAATAAGGGCCCCGCCAGGGAACGGGAAACTAAGTAGGCCCCCCCGGTTTTTTTTCCAGAGCCCGCCGCAAAGCGGGATGGACTTGCTGCGGCGGGGGCTCCCAGGTCGCCCCCCCTGCCCGTACAGTTTTCGGGGGCAGCCGAGGTGCAGCGGGGGAAACGGGAATCGTAGCCCAGGCGAAGCCCTTTGGGCAGGCAGAAGGGCCCAGGGCAGCGGCAGAAGGGTTCGTGGGGTGGGGTTTAACGGGCCCGGGAAGTGGGGGAAAGGGGGCAGGGGTTTCGGAGTTAGAAAACTTAGCGGGGGGTCTGGTACACGGAAAGGGCGGAGAGTATGTTTTTGGAAACGTTTTTCCTCTAGGCAAGGGGGTAACTTAGATCCGAAAAGGAGTGTTTGTTGGACGTAACCTTAATTTGGGGGAAAGCGCCTGGCAATTACCAAATTTAATCAGGGCGCTGGCCCTTTAAACCCCCGGGGAAACCGAGCGCGCGGCCCCGCCTGGGCCCGGAAGGGGGGGCGCGGAGGGCACAGGCCCGGTCATTTTTAAGGGTCCACGGCAGACGCACCCCCCGGGCTCCCCCCCGGGGCCCCAGGGGTCCCGGCCCACCCGGGAAAACCCCCGTGGCCCCGGGGAGGGGGCCCAACGGATTTGGCCCGCGGGCCCCGGGGCCCGGGGAGGGGCCCAGGCCGGACACAAAAAAACTGCTGTTTTGGTGTGTGGGGCAAAGCCCCAATTTTACCCAAAATTTTAAAAAAAAGTTGAAGGGAATAGGAAAAAGGGAGGATCCCTAAAATCTGAAAAAGATTTAGGGGTTTTGACCCAAAAAAATTTTGGTCTAAGATACTTAAGTTGAAAGAATGCCAAGAATGAAAGGCAGGGGGTCTTTTCCCACCCCCAAATTTCCCCAACGTGGGCCCAACATTTTTAAAAAATAGGTCTGAGGGGAAAATATGGGGAAAAGAATTTGGGGAAGGGGCACTCCAAAGGGAGGGAATGAGATTTTTTGCTGCCCATGATTAGGGGATATACAAGGGGTTTAAATCTGGGGGGTGTCACCATAAAGAAAATGGGCAGAACCACATCGGGGAGTGGGACCTAAGGACCCCCCGGCCGGAAACCCCACCAGAGTTCCCTCTGCAGGGGGGGGGTTTTGGAAACTTGGCAGGGGGGACTTCCAGGGTTCTCCCCTTAAACGTGGCTGCTCGGGGAAAACCGTTAAATTTCCCAAAGACACAGAGGTGGCAGGTTGCAGGCAGGAGGTAGTAAAAAAGGGCATGGGACCCAAAGGAAACAGCAGAAGGTTTTATCTGGTGTGGGGGCAAAAATTCCCAATTTTGGCAGAAGTCTGGCATAGTGGCAGATAACAACAGAAGGTCAGTGGAACCAGGCAAAAGCAAAAAAATACACCCAAACCAGAGGTCAGAAATCAATTTAAAAACATCAATTAATGAACTGACCCTAAAGCAAAAGGGGGGAAAAGTTTTCTTAATTTTCACATGGGGCCCCGCCGGGCCTTGGGCAAAAATTTGGGGGTTATTTGGCCTTTTAAAGTCTAGAAAAGCCTGCTCACCCCCCCGTGCTCGTCCCTTGCCCCCCCCCCTCCTTCCTCGCCCCGACGGAACGGGAGCACAGGAGCAAAAGAGCGGGGGAATAGACCCCTTTAGGGGCCCCGGGCGGAAAGGAAAGGACACAAATTACCCCCCAAGGGCCCCTAGCAGGGCCCCAAGACATGCTTTGGGGCAAGGGCTTCCCGGGACGGGGGAAAGTAATGGTTTTCTAAATGGGCCCAGGCAGAAGTATCTATCTCTTGCCAGAGATGGAAGACTTGATCTAAGTCATTTTTTTCTACCAGTCTAAAATGTATATTTTTCCTTACAATTTTATTTTTGTTAAATTTTATGCAATTTAACCTGTTCATGAAACAACTAAAACCTATCATAGGTTAAAAATGCAATTCTAGCTTTTCATATGCAAAATAACAAATTGAGCATGTTCCAATATCAGAGAATGTTACTGCTTTATGTTTGTGCTAGATACAGTAACTGCTGGAGGAAAAGAGATGCTAGTCTCTATAAAGATTACATTATGTTGTTTACAGTATTTAGGTCAAATCCTCATGCACTGAATCCCTTCAAGGAAAAAAAGGGATGTACTGCACAGAAGTTCCAATTGAGAATAATTGAATTTATGAAATAAATGAGTAGTGAGCAGTTAATTATTTTTAACTGGAGTTGTTCAGTCTTTCTTAACCCATCCCACTATCTTAGCGAATATAATACATATCTCTTTAGTGGATTTGACATTTGTGTCTACCCCTAAATTTCCCCATTTTTATAAATTTTAAAAAATTGTTGACCCTTTTTACCAATATTTTTAAAATTTATTTAATTACACTTGGATTCTTCCAGCTATGGCTAAAAAATCATTTGCCTATCTTTACTCAAGGGATATCTCTATGCCAAAATGATACAGAACGGGGGAAATTAAAATTTTTAAAAAAAGGGGCCCTAAACTTCATTGCCAGGGCGTAACAAGAGAACCCCAGGGGCCCCAAAGCAAATTTTGGATGGGGCCCCCCAAAACCCCCCCCTTAGGTAAAAGTTCTCTCCCCCCAATTTAACCCCCCTTAGGTATAGTTCCCCCCCCCCCTTTAAGCCCCGTAGTTTTATTTCCCCCCCCCTTTAAGCCCCCCCCTTTTGGGATAGTTCCCCTCCCCCCCCCTTTTTAACCCCCAAAGGTATGTTCCCCCCCCTTTTTGAAGGGCCCCCCGTGGTATAGTTCTCCCCCCCTTTTTTAAGCCCTGTTTATAGTTCTCCCCCCCCCTTTTGTGCCCCCTTTTGGTTTTTTTCTCCCCCCCCCCCTTTAAAAGCCCCCCTTAAAGGTTTTTTCCCCCATCCCCTTTTTGAGCCCCCTGTATTAAATTTTTTTCCCCCCCTTCCCCTTTAGAGCCCCCCATAGGTATAGTTTTCCCCCCCCCCCTTTTGAGCCCCCCCGTAGGTTAGTTTCCCCCCCCTTTTTGACCCCCTTAGGTTTTAAAGTTTTTCCCACCCCCCTTTTTTTTGGCCCCCCGCCTGTAGGGTATATCCCCCTCCCCTTTTTTGGGGCCCCCCCCGTAGGTTAATTTTCTCCCCCTTTCCTTTAAAACCCCCCGTAGGTTTTTAAATGCCCCCCCCCCCCCTTCCTTTATAGCCCCCCCCCCCTTTTGGTTTTTTTTCCCCCCCCCTTTGAGGGGGCCCCGTAGGGATATTTCCCCCCCCCCCCCCTTTTTGAGCCCCCCCCCGTGGAAAAAGTTTTTCCCCCCCCCCCTTTAGGCCCCCCGTAGGAATTAGTCCCCCTCCCCTTTAGGCCCCCGTAGGTTATTGCCCCCCCTTTCTTTTGAGCCCCCCGTAGGGATAGGCCCCCCCCTTCCCTTTTAGCCCCCGGGAGGTAAAATTTCCCCCCCTTTATGCCCCCTTTGGGATAGTTCCCCCCCCCCCCTTTAGAGCCCCCCGTAGGATAGTGCTTCCCCCCCCTTCCCTTTTGTGCCCCCCCGTTTTTATACTTCCCCCCCCCTGTAGGTATAGTCCCCCCCCTCCCCCTTTAGGGGCCCCCCCCTAGCTCATTAAATTTTCCAGGTTGGGGGGTAGGACAAGGGAAACTCGGGGCGGCGTTGGGAAACGTCACTTCCCCCGCCCGGGCCCCCCAACTAGGGGACGGCCGGGGCAGGGACACACAGCTCTCCCTGCCCCCAAGTTCATCTTAATTTTTATGCGGGCACACGGGCGGGATAAAAATTTAAAAAGGGCCTCTGTGAAAAGGGGGCGGGGCCTGCCAGCGGCCCCCCCCTCCCCCCCCCCCTTCCTCACAACCCGGAAAAAATCCTGCACCCCCCCCAGGAAAAAAATGTTTTGTTTATGGGCGGGCCCGGGGGGCATTGAGGTTGCAGAGGGGTAAACACGGGGTCCCCCCAAGCCACCGGGCCCCGTAGCAACTGCTACCCCTGCTACCCATGTAGTTACGCCCCCTTTTAAAATTTCACCAAAAATAATCAGGGAGTGATAAACTGAAAACCCTTGAAAAAAAAAATGTCCCCTAGTTGTTTGCATAGACCCCCGCTCCCTTTGTTTGAAGATGTTTTGTATTTGTTCTGGGGAAATTTTTAAACCCCCCTCTAAGATGTAAACATTTGGTAAGTATGGGATAGCTCTACAGACCTGTTAATGAATATGCACATAAGAGTTAAAAAATATATATTTTACATTGCATTAAAAAAATATATATTGGCCTTTATAAATAAATAAATAAATAAATAAATAATGGTTTAGTTAAAAAATTTTTTGAATTAAATAAATAAATTAGTCAGATTACAGTTTACATTTTTCTGGGAAAGATTTGATTCGTTGTTAAACCAAAAATTTTTTTGGTTTCTTGAGGGGAAAAAAAAAAGCCCATTGGTAGAGCCCAATTTAAACCTTTTAGGATGGCAAAATTGGGGAAGTAGTGTAATAAAAGGGCTTGGAAAAGGGGTTTGGCTAGGGGAAGCAAAAGGTTTTGGGAGGGGGCTTATTTTGATTAAATTAAACCCAGGCCCCTTTCCCGTGGCCAAGAGGAGGGAAAAAGTTTTCCCCCAGTCAAACCCTTTTAAAAAATTTTCATTAAGAGTGGTTAAAATGTTGGCTGATGGAGGGGTAGGAGTTTTCGAGTGGCAGGATGATGAGGGGTCATTGATGGCAGGTGAAAAAAGAACGAGTGATGGAGTTTTGTTACATGTGTCAGTGAACTCTTATTGTGCTATGGTAGTTAGGCCTTGGGAAATGGTACTCAGCCACTTTTTGGCCATTTCTGTGGGCAAGATCCCAGATTGGCTAGGTGTTTCATAGAGGGGGGTTCAGCTGGAGAAAAGATTAGAAACAATGCTGGAGTGGAGTTTATTCTGTCAAGGACTCATTGTTTTATGTTAATTCATTTCAGTATTGATTTGTAAATGTTTGAGTTATTTATGTATTTATAAATATCTTGTTAATAAAGATGGACTTTACACGAAAGATGCAATGCGGTGTGTGTTTTTTAGATGGGGAGATATCATGAAGCTTGAGTAATTTTAAGTATATGTTATCAACTATGCCCTAAGTCATGCCTTTTACCACTGTTACAATGCTACATGACCACTGGCTTATAGTACTGGGTATTGACAGACTGTAGAGGGCTTTTCTTTTTTAGGTGTGCCATTTTGTACTAGTGCTTTCCCAGATTTTTTGAAATCAGTGTTGAAATTTTATCAAAATGGTATTGATTCTAAAAAGATCTTTGCATACCCACAATCTAAAATATTGTGCATCATTTATCAAAGCTGTCTAAAAGTAAAGCTCTCTCTGTTTCCTGTAGCAATCAATCAGAGCTCAGATGTAATCTATTATGCTGTTCTGGAAAAATGAAAGCAGATCTCTGATTGGTTCCTATGCATAAAGTTTCTCATGTTTCAGTGTAAACCTTCAATAGCATCTGGATTTAAGGATTTAACTTCCTTAACTAACCCTAACAAAACTCTAAACTCTAAAATCCATAAAAATCAAATGAAAAGCATAACCTAATGCTAGTTTAGATTGTGATGCACTGAATTTCTTTCATCCATCGTGTATGTCACTAGTTTGATAAATAGGCTTAAGTCAATCTCTTAGCTTTTTAATATTATGGAAAAGAGGTACTGTAAAAACGAAAGTGAGAATGCCAAAGCGCACTCCTGGTGCAAATAATGTAGAAAATAAGGTGATTAAAATGTATAAAAAGATAGGACTCTCACATTTTTAAATTGTACAAACGTAGTACAAAATAATTTCTAGTCAGATCTCTAATATTATTTTATGTTAATCCTAAACTAACCCTGATAAAACTCTAAACTCTAAACTCTATAAAAATCAAATGAAGAGCAAAGCCTAAAAAAGATAGGACTCCCACCTTTTTAAATTGTACAAACGTAGTACAAAATAATTTCTAGTCAGATCTCCAACATTATTTCATATCAATTGTGGCTTTGTAGAGCTGCCGATTCTACCTCCTCTATCATGGATCCCGTACTGAGAGGTTCCATGATGAATAAAAATCTAATCCATTACTTCAGTCTTTGGGCAAAAGAACAGCAGAGAAAAAATGGAGAGTAATGAAGTACTCAATTTAGCCTGAAGCTATTTTTAAAATCCAAATTGGATCATTTATTCAGCATAATAAAAGTTATCCACTTAGTAGAAATAAAATGATTCAGACCATTAAAAAGTGTCTGTAAAATAAAGGGCAACGCGTTTTGTCGGCTCTCTTGTTCGACTTCTTCAGGCTGTATAGATTTCGTTAGAGCCTCATGGGTTTTAAGAGCAAGTTTTTTTTTCCGACAAAATTTGTTTCGGTCTGAATTACTTCGGGACGAATCGCGTTAAAAAACAGCTATTTCCAGGCTGCACAGAGCCTGCAGGGTGCTGTAGAACATTGTGCCATGCTTAAATATGCAGAGGGAGCTTGGTTTGGTCTTCATACAATGCTGTGTTTTAGTATAACATGCACATGACTGCCGCCAATCTTAGAATCGCTTCACTCTAAAATTCCCTGGGCACTTACGGGATCAAAACTGACCAAAAAACTGAAGCAGGAATGCAGCCTGATAAAGTCAGGGCAGAACCAGCTGGAAAAAAACAAGCTGAGGGCTACAATCCTACCATAGCGTCAAAGAACACAGTAGTGGGTTTCCGGAGCCACCACAGATCGCAGCACAGTAAGGGGACGTCACAGCAGGAGTCACCCTGCAAGGCCACAGCATCCGGTGTCATCTAGTGTGTTGACCACACACTCGGTCATACACTTTCTCCCAGATGACATCTGACAACCCCAGCCAAGAGTTGGTGGGTTTGTCACACACAACCCCTAGTTGGCATGGCCCGGGAGCAGGTGATGGGCTCTCACCTGTCCTCAACCCACCTCTGTCCCATTCGCTTCCCACAGCCAGAGAACTACTATGTGCTGTGGCCTCTGCGCCAATATCATAGGGCCACTATTTTAGGACGTGGGCACAAAGAGTGGGGA